>LPNX010727236.1:53757-120024 GCA_001517045.1 Pseudotsuga menziesii
GCTCAAGTCCGCAGGCGAGGGAATGACTGAAATAAGAAAAGGGGGCAAGTCAACTTATAATCACCCAATGCATGGCGAGGAGGTAGCCACGACAGCATATAAACTATTGCCAATGAGTGGGTTGGGTTGATAATGTTTCATATCATTGCAATGGCCAACAACATTATGGTGTGAAGGTTCCAATATGATCACAACCTTGACCATTACCTGCGTTATAACAAACAACATAATGTTAGTTTTCTATTATAAAAACAAACGTTACAATGCAATACAATAAACTATATGATACCTATGTTAACCCTAGTTTGATGTGTTAATACTCCACGATATTATATAAACATTGAAATGTTTGCATTATAATGTTAAGCCTTTAACATACGAATCTTGCTTTGAAAACATTGAATTATAAATTGACTAGGTATTGTTAAACCTAGTTTAATAATTATAATGTAAAATTATACTTGGAGACCTCGCTTGAGGTTAGTCCATTTGCCTTATAGCATAATCAATGAACTTATGTTATAAGACTTATAAAAATTTGAGTGTAGTGTTATTATCACATGATTCATAAAATATATGCCTTGTGACCAAATATCTTAGTATATTAATGATAACAAAAAGTCTAACAATTACTTTTACATGTTAAAGTATTGTTATTATGAGTTAATTTCTCAAAGAGTGACCATGAATAACATGTGAGTTGTTCTATATCATGATCTATGTTCTTGTAAATGTTTATGTCCTTAAATAATTCAAGGAACTCTGTTTACGTACGTGAATTAGACTGGTGTCATTATCCATTCTAAAGGCAACATTAAAAACTTATAAGAACCTCTTTTTAGCCATTAAATTCTCTAATGAACAATACATTTGTAGCTTTTACCTAGTACTAGTATTGCAAGAGATTGTAGGTAATAGTTGGACAAGAAATTCATGTAAAAACTACCATCTTTATTTCTGAATGTTTATTCAACTGAAAAGTTCATAGATGTAAATGGAAATGGCGATCTATTTTTCTCTAGTGTCTTTAAACCATTTCTCATCGAATATTCTTCTTATCAAAAGTAAAATAAGGAAAGATTTACCTGTAGGAAGCTGAATAGTCAGGCTAACATGCGATATATTTATATAGTTCTTTAATGAATGAACTTGGTAACATCATATGATTTTATTACTTTAAAATGATCTGTTAGCAACAATCCCAAAACTTTACCTGAAGATCTGTAAGAGAAAGGAAAACTGTGTGCGTTAGCTTAGCAGCTAAGTAAGCCCAGTTTAACGTAGCATATCCCCTTGCTGTTGCAAACAGAAAACATTCAGAAAACTGACGAGAAAGTCAGCTAGTATTCAAACAAAGTAAAGATCATACAGTTACAAAATTAATAGCATTAACTAACCAGTATTTAACGATTGTATGAACATGTATTTATGTTATTTTTAAAAGTTTAATTTTTTTTGAAATTTTGGGGTTTTGACAGCTTTACACCAGAAAGATGTGGTCGCATTTTGCTCCATTATTTCCCGTCATCATAATGGGCCCCTTCATGCAGTGGGGGATAGATTACATGACATGCAACCTAGTCTCGGCTAGGGGGTACAAACATATCATTGTTGCTGTAGATTATTTCACAAAGTGGGAAGAGGCAATGCCCACCTATAAAGCTAACGGGGAAACTGCAGCTTTTTTCGTTTTCAACCAAATTATCACATGATTCGATATTCCTAAGAAAATTGTCACTGACCATGGCAGTCACTTCCAAAATAACATGATGACTAAATTGACCACTTTGCTAGGGTTTAAACAAGAACATTCGTCTTCTTTCTAACCTCAAGCAAATGGTCAAGTCAAGGTCGTAAATAAAACCTTGAAGATTATTCTCAAGTGCACTATTAATACAACTCGTTCCAATTGGCACATAATGTTGTATCCTGCACTTTGGGCTTATCGGACCAATGTGAAAACCGCTACAGGGTTCTCTCCTTTCCAACTCGTTCATGGGGTGGAAGTAGTAACCCCGGTTGAATGCGAAATCCCGTCCTTAAATATTTCTATTCATGTGTTACCTAATACGACTGAGCTTGAAGAGTGTTTGTTACACTTAGAACATCTAGATGAGTAGCGTAGAGATGCGCTGATAGCAAATGAGGCTCATAAAAATAGGGTCAAAAATAAATACAATAAATCGGTCAAACCTCAGATTTATTTTGAAGGGGAGCTTGTCTTACTCTGGGATCAAGACAAAGAACCCCTGGGGGTAGAGAAATTCAGGTCTATGTGGTTAGGACCTTATGTCATGTCAAAAGTTTTGAAGAAATGTGCATATGAATTAATTGATTTCAAGGGGAATAAGCTGCCCGAGCCTAGAGATTGGCTCTACTTGAAAAAGTACTATGCTTATGCTTAGCGCTTTTTCCTGTATTTTTATTGTATGTAACTTTATGTACAATAATTCATCGATTTTTGTTCTTGTACCATCTATTGGTTGTACAAATGTCTTCTGAGTGGTTCGTAGGTTTCACAAATGGTGCTAGTAGCCACACTTGTAACCTGGCTTCAGCCGCATGGGTTATTTACTCACCCTCGGGACAGCTAGTTTCCTCTGGAGGTGCTTGCCTAGGTCCTGCTACCAATAATGTAGCCGAATACAGAGTTGTCATTGAGCTTTTATGGGATGCTTTGTCATGTGGCATCACCCAACTAGAAGTCAGACTTGACTCTCAACTGGTGGTTTCCCAACTCAATCGAGCTTATCAGGTGCGGAACCCTATTTTACTACGTCAATTTATGCAAGTTAGGTTATTGAAAAGAAATTTTGAGTTTATTACATTCAATCATATTCCAAGAAATTAAAATTCATTAAGTGATACATATGCTAATTATATCTTGGATTGGCACTTAACACATTTTTCATAAAAGTATACAACATATACATTACCGAGCACATGTAAATAAAACCGGCAATATATATATGTGCGTGTGTGTGAATATCTGTCCATATAGATAGGTCGAGTTTTGATCCTTAAATCCAGTCATAACTGTATAATATACAAAAAATGGATCGAAGTCCATAAAATGCTCCTAGGTATAATCTTGACCACCCTTGTCCCCCTGATCATCCTGATCACCCTGCTCTCGGGCTTCTTCAGCTTCCTCAGCTGCAGCAGCCTCATCGACATCTATGTACACAAGCATTGCTTTAGCTACCCGCCTCATAAGGCGTATCCAGATAGGTGGTATACCAACCACTAGCTCCTGCATAATGGCAAGGATTTGCTCAATGTGTAAAGTAGGTACTCTTTGGGTAAGCCTGGCTAGCTTACCCTCAAGAACCCTAATCAAGCTATGATCTTCTCCTGCCACAGGACGCACATACATACGTGGATGCCCAACAGGGTGGACTGGTCCAATATCTGCAATTTAACATTTTATAGGAATAAAAACTCTTATACATATGTATATATCTTTATGATTAAAAATTCATAAAAATTTAAAACTTGAAAACAAAAATACTTGACGCTCCCCATGCTCCTCCAGGAGGGAGGACAAGGTCGTTGTCACCTTGAAAATCTATCCCAACATATGGAAACTACTCCAATGTTGGTAATTGTCGCTCCCACCATATACAGAAGTCATCATCGTATATGCTCTAAACCGATCCACCGCCTCCCTTGCGGAGGAATATTTCCCCCCACCTACTCAGTTTATACTGACGGGGAGAACGAACTGGTAGAGGTATCGCAGGACTCAAACCAGGTACCCTCTCAAAGAAAAATGCCACCAATATACTAGAATAACCAAAGTTTTTCTGTCGACTTCTTTTACAATCAGAGAGTTGCTTCTTCATTATTGGGATCACTCCCGAACACCAGTCAAATAGGGATCCCTATAGACATTCCGCTGCAAGTCTCATTTGGTTTCGAGTTGCAAGGTGAATTGTGGATGACCCTACAACCCTCACTATAGTGCTTGCCAACACCTATAATGGCAAGCTGCGGATATGAACAATAGGGATGCAACTACCCCTCTTTTGAGTACCAGGCGCACAGTATGTATCAATGTAGTTCTGCACACTTAGAAGGTCATTGCCTCTACCGGTACCTTCCAAGTTAACCAGAGCTCCTCGTCGTGACAAACCGGAGATAAAGTAGATGTCTTCCAAGGTAATCTCTAAACACTCACATTGTAGGTCAAATAAACTAAGATCATGATCCCAGTAGTTTATCATAAACTCTAGTAAGCGGACATTGGATCGCATAGGTGAGGTACAAAAGAATTTAAGTAACCCACTTTGCCACAAAGCATTTACCGCGGGGGCACTTCGAAGAGCATCTTGGTCCATGTCTTCATGCTCCCTCTCCCTCCACTCCAATACCATGTTTCAACATGTTAACAAGCCCATGATCAAACATTAAATTCATATAAAAAACTTTGATTTTGGCCCTTCATAGCCTTTTTATATCTCGCGCAGTGTATGCAACTGTCCTTCGGACATGTCGCGTATTGTACGTGACTTGCCTTTGAGCAACCCGCGTATAAAACGCGTGTACGTGCCTGTTTATATACCATACCTGCGTACACAACGTAACTGCCTTGAAAACGGTTGAAAACATCAAATTTTGCCTAAAATTAAAATTTGCTTGGATAAAATGAAAGAGCATGGAGAGTAGATTTACCTGGCACTTGCAGTTTTGAGAATTGTCCACCGAGTTGTCCACACCGAGCAATTGAAGGCAGAGGTAAAATTTGTCTATATTGGGTAAAAATGTCAAATGGTGAGTTTTGATTTCTATTTTGAACTATTTATAGAAATATTATTTCAAAAGTGGGTTTTAACCTATAGTTCTTAGTTTTTATAAAAATCAAACTAATACCATGTCTTTTTTCTTCAATGAAACAGGTCTAAGGTCACTTGAATTGTTTTTCACTCATATAGGATAGGATTTTGGTCATTCATATGCATTTTTGCATTTATACCTAATCCGTCTTAACCCTAGAATTACTACTTTGACCACGAACTATGGTATTTTAACCATTAGTACCTTGTCTATGCCATTGTTCTTCCATGGATAGGGCTTTCCTCACATGAGTACTATAGGTTAGAACACATTTATTATCTTTTGGTACTCATCCCGCATTTTTTCATAGGTTCAGGGGAGTGTCCTTAGATATTTTTCATGCCAAATTGAGCCTCATTTTGGTCTCTTTTTACAAGCTGTCCTTTTTAAAAGACTCCCTGCCCTTATGGTGTTTCTTTAGGCCCATGTCTAACTCCTCAAAATAGACTTGACTGCAGAGTAAACTTGTCCATTCATGCTCGTTAAGAATATGTGAATGGGCATCCACATTGGTGGTAGGTTATCTCTTTCTCGAACCATGTGGAATAATACGAGAAAGGATCACTCTCTTTTCTACGGAATTGAGAAGAGTATTCTCAAGCATAGGTTTATCACTTTTCCAGACCTGAGGGACTAAATTTACGGAAAAGGAACACCCAGTATGAGCTTAGTTTTCTCTTTTTCGTGCTCTGGACCTAAACATGAAAAAGATTCTGAAGTCACACTTTATGTCTTTGTCATGCTTGTTAAACACTAAGAACAAAGCATCGAGTTTATTGTTGTAAGCCCCATTCCTCATACTCAAATGGATCTTTCCGAGTGATCTTGCTTTCCTTTACACTCGTGAAACTCAAGCTATATGCTGCTCTCGAAGGAGCGTTGGGTAGGTGGTAATTTAACCTTTTTCGGACCTCCTTAACTAAGTACGAAAAAGGTTCACCTTTTCTTCTACGAAAGTTAAGAGAGTTCTTCTGTGGTATGTTTTATACTTTTTCGGCCTCAGGAGACTAAATTGGAGGAAAAAGGACCCCCCCTGGAGTCTTCTTCGGAGTTTTCAGACTCTCTAAACATGAAAACACCAAGTGAGCATGTACTAGTTCGGGCTCGTAAAATCCACGAATCAATGACATTATCAAGCATTCTCTTCAAGCTTGTCAAAAATGAAGAGAGACTCAAGTTGACTTTCCTAGACTCGTTAAAATTTAAGAGGAAAGATAAGGAAGAAGTTTTCTTTTGATTCTTAGTCGGTAGCAGCATGTCATCCTTGAACATAGCACTCTCTGTACTTTTCGATACTCATGTCTCAGTGTTCACTTTCAGTTCAGCTATCACTTCGAGTGTTTTTTACTCCTCCACTTGTTCGTTATACCTAGGGAATCTGATCATGTCTCCTGCATGACAGATAAGTCTAGTCGTATTATCTGTAAAGTTAAAAGTTGCCTTGGGTCATCTCTGTGTTGTGCTCACTGTTCAAGGATTTATCCTTGCATCTGATTTTTATCCTGATCCCATCATTGTCCTATTTGATATTACTTGTGTTTCCCTCCCTTTATCCAGTTCCTAGTCACTCTTGTGGTCTGTTGGAGGATCTATTGCCTTCCTCATCACAGTATGGTTTCTCATCAACACTTCCTGACGACGAAGACCTAGAGTTTTGATGATAGTACCTCAGGATTCACTTTTGCTATTGGTGAATTCCTTTGCTTCAGTTGTCAATTATCACCTATTGGTTGACAATCTGTTGAATCCTATCCATGTTCGACGTCGACACATCTATTCACATGGCCTGGATTGTACTGGTTCTTTTGGATTTTTGACGAAGACCTTAGGTTCATAACCTAAGTTGCACAAGATTATGTCGTGTTCACTTACACAGTTTCTAGATCTTTGAAGACTCATCATTATTGTATATTGTGGCTCCGATCCACCTTTGTAATATACGTGGTCTTGAACCTGTATCATATGATGTACTCAAATATTGTAAAGGAGCTAGTGTTCCAGTATATTGAACATGACATCCTCAGATATGACTTTGTATATGGCATTTCTATGTATTTGTTTAAGGTACTTCCTCTGCTCCATTGGACCTCTGAGTTCTCCAAGATAATGATTATAATGTATTTCAGCCATTGCTTCCCTCTGACCTCACACATTAGGGGGCATCTGTTATCACCCAAATGGCACTTCTCCGTCCAAGTGCCGACATTCTTCATGTTGGTACACAAAAGGACAAATTAGGATTGAAGTTTGCCAAAACAATATAGATGGGCATGACTTGGGATGCATTTACCCTCAAAACCAGCTATATATATATATTTTCTAAGTGTTGAGTTGCATATGCGACTATCTACATTGCAACTCGCATACCGTACACAAGTATTTGCATTGCAACCCGTGTACACTTGCGTACGTGGGTTTCCTTTGAGAAACTCGCGTGTCATACGCGGGTTACGTATATTAATAGTCACGTACACCTTGTTTTGACTTTAAAAAATATAAAACATGATTAGATGAGATTAGTTGGGCCCTAATCCATAACTATCCCAACTGTTTCAACCATCCCAACCTTCGAAACTACTCTATTTCCCAAAGTATAAATAGAGGCCTTGGGGTGGGGACTAATCAGCCAGTTTTGGAAAGCAAAGTTATGCTAGTGGTATATCTTCAGAAATATTGGAGCAGCAGAACTCAAAGTCCTTCGGTTGTAGAGGAGTCCTTGTCTCAGAAGCTGGGTTGTACTCTTATCTCATTCATCAATTGTTAATAAAGAGAATTATTCTTCCAATCTTGTATTGAGTCTATTTCATGCATTTTGGTTAATGAATATATTTGATTATATGTTTGGTATATTGTTTATCTAACCTCTGATATATATATATGCATGAGATATTACTTGAAGGATTTACTCTTTATAGGTGAATAGGTACATCCTTGGAAGCTTTAGAGAGAAGAGGAGAGGGAGAAGATCAAGCTTGGATCAATCGTCAGTAATTGGGTAAGTCAAGACTTTCTTCCTATTCCATTTCCATTCTTTGGTAAAGTTGATTGTCTGCAAGTTAGTAGTAAGTTGGTAACTCCAGACCCTAGGTTACAAGAGTGCTTTATCCTGAACAACAATTACCTCCCTGAAGGAGAAGAAGGATGGAAGGCGTATGCTTGAGGAATAAAGCGAGGTCTTCAGAGACACCATGGACGAATCAGGACCGGTAGACATCATTCCTGGAGAGGGATGGTTTACATGGAACAACAAAAGGACTGGGGACAGACACATTGCATCTAGACTTGACAGATTCTTGGTATCTGAATCTATATTGGATCTAGGAAGCGAACTTCACTCAGCACTCCCTAGAATGGGATCGGATCACTGGCCAATTGAATTAATGTGGAGTGGGTTGGGATCCCAGTTCAAAAATCCCTTCAGGTTTGAACAATTATGGCTGGAGCATCCATGTTTTGGTGAGAAAATTTGGACTTGGTGGGAAGAGCTCAGTGAAGGTGAGGGCCAGAGTATGTACAAGTTCCAACAAAAGCTAAAAAGTCTGAAAGATAGGATTAAAAAGTGGAACAACGAGGAATTTGGGAATATTTTCATGGACAAAAGGATCCTGGAATCCCGTCTCCAATAGATTCAATCTGTTGGGATGAATGAAGGGTATACCTACGACCTGGAAATGGAAGAACTTAGCCTATACTCTAAGTTAGAAGAGAGATCCAAACAAGAATAAATTCTTTGCTTCAAAAATCTAGGAATTAGTGGATAAAAGAGGGTGAAAGGAATAAAGAATTCTTCTAGCGTTCGGTCATTCAAAATAGGATGCAAAATAAAATCCTTTCCATAAAAAATTCTGGGGGAAAATGGGTGGAAACCAGGGAGGAAATAGAGAACACTTTAAATCTCTATTTCACTTAAATTCTAACTTAATCAAGGCAGGACGGGAGGGGAGATATAGAGCAAATAACAAGGTTTATCCCATCTTTGGTCACTCATGAACAAAATGATCTCCCACTGAAAGCTATAACCCTCATCGAGGTAGAGGAAGTGGTGTTCCAAACGCAAGAAGGAAAAGCCCCAGGCCTAGATGGATTCACAGTGAATTTCTTTCACCCCTTCTGGTATCTCATCAAAATGGAAGTGTGGAGGATAGTTGAAGACCCTGGGGTCTCTAGAAGGACTTTGCCAACCTTTAATGCAACATTTCTTACCCTTGTTCCTAAGTGTGAAGGTGTTGATTCCCCGGACAAGTTCAGGCCCATAAGTCTTTGCAACGTCATTTACAAAATTATTACTAAAGTAATAGCGAATCGTTAGAAACCCCTCATTCCGGCCTTAATTTCTCCTAAACAGTAACGATTTGTTGAGGGCTGGCAGATAACAGATGGAATTATTTTGGTACACGAGATGCTTCACTCATTAAAAGTAAGGAAAAGTTTGTACATGATGGTGAAGTTAGACATAACAAAAGCATATGATAAAGTTAATTGGCAATTCATTAGAAGCATGCTAAAGGCTTTTTGGTTTAGGACAGACTGGATAGAGTGGATAATGAACTTAATGTCCTCTACTTTATTCTCTGTCCTGGTAAATGGAGTTCCTTATGGCGTCATAAATCCTTCAAGAGGTATAAGGTAGGGAGACCCTTATCCCCCTTCCTTTTCATTCTCATGGCGGAAGGTCTGGGAAGATCGATAGCAACCTTGAGGAACAACAATTCTATTAGAGGGCTCCAAATTCACTCGAGGGCAGTGCAACAAACTCATCAACAGTTTGTGAATGATACAATGCTGATGGGATATCCATCTTCCCAAGAAGCTAGGAAGTTAAAGAAATGTCTGACCGACTTTGGTAAAGCCTCGGGGATGGAAACCAATGATCAGAAATCGCAAGTCTTCTTCTTCAACACTCCCAGGATCTCGAGATGGAATATTTATCGGCTCTTGGGCTTTTAGGAGAGCTCCCTTCCTTCCAAATATATAGGAACCTCCTTAGTGAATTTGATGGCTAAAAAAGGTTATTGGTCATAACTTTTGGACAACATGAAAAAATGATCGACGAATTGGACCCTACGGCCCCTTAATTTGGCCAGCATATCGTTACTGGTGGAATTAGTCTTACAGGAAAGGTTGACTTACTTATTTAGCACCTTGGCGGCCCCAAAAAACATTTTGAAAGAGATCAGGAATCTACAACAAAAATTCATGTGGACCGGTACCAATGAAAGTCAGAAGTGGGCTCTGGCGAATTGGGAAACGATCTGTACTCCCAAGTACCAAGGAGGATTGGGACTCAGAGAACTTGAAAAGGAAAGGGTGGTATGTTGTTCCAAGCTGTGGTCGAGATGGGTCTCCCATGCTTGGGAACCCTAGGAGGAGTTGTGGCACATCAAGTAGGTCAAGGGTTATGATAGCCGAGACCTCATGAGGTTCTCAAAAGATACTCTAAGATCACATATTTGGAGGACTGATTGGCAGGGGAGGGGATTGCTATAGGAGCACAGTTTATGGGATGTCAGGAATGGTCAAACAACGTGGGTTTGGGAAGACTCATGTAAATAGTTACTCCTGATTGGACGCAACAAGCAGTTTCAACGGATTCAAGAGGAAAGTGTTTCCCAAGGAATCTCCAAAGTCAAGTATATATGGAGAGATCAGGCAGATGACCAGGACTTTCACACCTGGGCGGAGAAGGAATGGTGGGAATGCTTCGGCCCTGGGGAGGATGTGGAAATGCGGGAAGAAGCCCTTGACAATAGACATGTAAGAATGCATTCCAGGGATGATAAGTTGTGATGGGGTTATAGCAAAAAAGGCTCTTTCACAATGAAAGAAGCCTATGACATTTTCATTGAAGTCGATACCTGACCTACAGATCAAAAGTGGGGTAATTTGTAGAAGAAGAAACCGTGGCACAAGATTTTAGTTTTCAGCTGGTTAGTGATGAGAAATAGAATAGTAATAGGAGAAAACCTCAAGAAAAGAGGTATGGTGGGACCTTACTGGTGCTGCTTGTGCAAGTTGGATGAAGAAACTACCAGCCATATCCTTGATGCCTACAAATTCACCTCTTCCATTTGGAATCAAGGGGCGGAAATCTTCCGCAGATCTGACCGCTTAAGGCAAAACCCAACCAAGACGCTTTTAGAAAGGACTAGTAACCCCTTCCAAAACTCCATTCTCAATCAATTTTGCAGTATTTTCATGCATTTCATGCTCTAGGAAGTATGGAAGGAACACAATGAGAGGACCTTCCAAGGTAAGACACAAAATACAAGTAGAGTTTGGGTTTCCATAACTGGCAGAATGAAAGAAACCATTGAGGAGGAAACCTGGGCGAACTCAGTTTGGGAGACCTCGACAATGGAAGCTCACATTCTAAGGGCTTGGGGTCTGTCAGGACCCTCGCAACAAGATGTTACCAAGATCAACTCTGCTAGGAAGGTAACAGGTGCATAAAACTGGAAGCCTCGTCCCGAGGGTTTTTTTAAGCTCAACTTCGTCGGTGCCTCAAAGGGAAATATTGAACCGCCAAGCTATGGTTGCATCATACGAGATTACAGAGGAGGCATGATGGGTTTCAGGTTGGGTTTCATCGGTTGAGAAACCAACAACATGGATGAGATCGAAGGCCTCTTGCAAGGACTTTAAATGGTTATTGAAAACCATTGGACTCTTATAATCATTGAAGGGGATTCCCAGGTGGTGATTCGGTTGGCCATAAAGCTTTGAAATGGATCCCATAGTGCCAAGGTGGTGTAGTCATGGAGATTAGAAGGCTGGTTGGAGAAGCTTAAAGGGGTATTAGCCAAAGGGTTAGTTGCCACCTTTAACCATGTTCGAAGACAAGGGAGCAAGGTGGCAAATAAGTTAGCCAACATTGGGATGAAGATCCGTCGAGCTGTAAAAGCAAAGGATTTGACATGCGGAACACTAATGAGACAAGTTAGGCAGGACCTTGGGTGGGCCTGGATCTCTAATTGGGAATGTGGTCAGGAAGTTGGCCGAGTGGTAAGTGCATGTGATAGGCATGCACTATTTAATCCCACTTCGAACCATGATCAGAATACATCAATTCGAAGGATTAGAGTACGAAGAGAAATGAATGGCAGGAAAGGGAAATCTGGATGCCTGCGTGAGATTTATTTGATCCATACCACAGGTGGAACATGAAGTATCATGACACGTACCATAACTATTATGTATCCGATCAGGAAATTGGATATGGAAGGTGACATGAAATATCACATAAGCAACCTGTGTTCTATGTTTTATGTAATCAATGGTAACATGAGTTCAAGGTTGCACATTAGGGTGAATTCCTAGAGACGACAGGGAGGAAATCGAATGGAGGGTGGAAAAGGGAGAGGGAAGCAAGCCTTAAATCAAGAGGATGCTTCTAGAAAGGCTTCCAGATCCCAAAAGAAGACAATATGGGAATTGAGGATGTATGAGCTCGAGCTACCTAATGCAATTCCACAAAGAATTAATACCACTTAGAGACAATTATGGGAGGAGTTGGATAGAGAAACACTCCATGAAGAATACCATAAAGCAGAGGAATGGATTCTTGACCCTGGTCATAATGCAAGCAGACTAAGTGTGTATGAGAGAATGGCAACCCTTTTCTAGTTTATGAAAAATCTTATCGGGAGGAGGTCTTGGGACAAACACGAGGTTGGCACAGCAGTGGAGAATCCATATGAGTGGCGAGCCTCCATGACCGCAGATGTCCAATGTCTGAATGTCAAAGTTGATTCGCTCATCAAGGGTATCGGCCTTCAAGTCCCTCTTGTGCCTTCTCCAGTGGTTGTCTAGAAGTCGGATGAGGCCATCTTACGCCTGGGACACATCTCGAATCTTACGTATATTTTGCTTTGAAAAGGTTGAGTGGTTAGTGGTCTATTATATCAATGGTCATCACAGGAGCTAATGCCTCCTCTTTGAAGGTTTGTCAGGTTTTATTAAGTCTAGTGTTAGTATTTTTTAGTGATGTGTTCTTAGCAGACATGTTCCTCTTTTTATTTACACTATTGGGGAGGAATGTTTTTGGAAATCACAGACCCTTGGGTCACAAACTCATGTTAAATTCTCTCTGTAATTGGTTATTATGGAGTAGTATGGTTGGTCATAACGTATGTGGGAAGAGGGCAAGTTCAGATTTTTTCTGGACTAGTTTAGACTGAGGTTTTTAGGATTTAATTTTCTTTTTGCGATGTTAATATAATGAAGTCCTTCTTACCAAAAAAAATGTTCACTTATAAATCCCTCAATCCATTAGCACCACAACATATAGTCACATCCTCTCTCCATTCTAGTCTTATGTGTTGCATCATGTGTTCATTTTTTTAGCTTTTCAAGTGAAATTAGAATAATTCAAAGTACAATGATGATGTACCTCTCTTCAAAGATTATATCTTTCTAGAAAAACACACTACACTAGCATTGCACTAAATAATTTGAATGTTTTCTTGAAACTTAGCATTGTGATGTGCCATAACAATCTTTATGTATTGGTGCATCGAACTTGTGAGAGGCACACCCAAGAATAGGAAAAAATAAATAGAAATTGGCATTGATGTCATTGCATACACATTAAGGACAACAACACAAAGATGCTACAAGTCTCACAAGAATAATAAGATTATACACACCGCATATATCTTTCAAACATAAAATTTATCATACTAAAAATAAATAGAAAATACAAAACAAATTAGTAGCATAAAAAAATCCCCTAAATGTCTAGAACAAATGGTACTAAAAACATTAAGAAATATATATTAACAATAGAGAGGAAAGATTTAAGATTTATCACCCCTGTTTCATTATATTTAAACTATGTCAATTTATTTTCAAAAACTTTTTTGTATTTTATGATTGAAATGGAAATATTTTTTGTAACAGAAACGGTTGAGTATTTTTGTATTAATAAGGATAAAAAAATAAAGTTTACATCATGTCGAGTAGGGATTGTTCCCAAAGGAGGACAGCGTCCAAAACTCCTTGTTCATCTTTAACATATTTACCTCCTTGTTCATCTCGAAATATCCCTAATTTGTGGAGACTATACCTCCTTACAAACTGTCCAAGAAGTAGTAAGCAAAAACAATTCATGGCAAAGGATAAAATATTACACTAATTCTGAGCAAATGAGAGACTAAATTCATAGTTTGAATCTGTGCAACCGATTTCAATGAAGTTCACCCTGCTGCTTCCAATTTCAGAAAGAATCCTAATAGCCCCTGTGGATATCAAATCATGCATATAAATGTTTCTTGCGTTCTTATTGAAACCGAGAGATAGCATTGTTGAATGCATTCTTGTTGAGACCGACTGACACGTCTCATCCTTCTCATCCCAGTTCCAAAAATCTGACCGACTTCTTGCCCTTTGTCTTATCCCTATGCCAAGTCGCATCCTATTGAATAATATTCTCATTATTATAACTTATTTGAGTGCTCACCAAACTCATAGGATCGTTGCTGTTGACATCTTTTAGAACCAGGGATTTGATTGTGTTATAAATGCGTAGGTACCGTTTTTTATTTCCTTTGATTTTTTCCTCTACGCATGCTTCCTTCCAGGTCGCATGATCCTTATTGCCAGAGTCTTTTCCTAAGTCCGAGGATGTTGCACTCCAGATGTTGAGGTATACTCCAACCGAATAAACCACCTCGCAAGCTAGGCCAACGAGAGAGAAGTTGGAATGACTTGCGGTTGATTTGAGAATCCCAATGGAAACATTCTTGCTATCCATATTCCTAAGACTCGTGCTACAGGATTTTCTTCTCCATACATTGGAATCCAATTGAAGTGCAATTGAAATCCAATTGAAATGCAATGAGGCATCTCAATCACCGTTTAAGATACAATTCATACCTGCCAATCGAGAGCTTACATGCCAGTTACTCTGATGTCCATGAGGAGACTCACCCTTTCTGGGGATTAAGCAGAGTTCAAGGGATCCAACTTCTTCCATGCCTTTCTTCATTGCAGACTAGCACTCCAAAGTCTAAGAGAACTCCTTTGTTATCCATTAAGTCTACATTCTTGTTATTTGATATCAGAATATGAAAGAACTTAAGATATTTAAACTCCCTTCCGAAGCATTTAAGGATGTAATACAGTTTAATTGACAGACTCTTGTATTTCTTTTTCATATTTCTTGCTTCCCTTGTAACCATAAGAGAGTCTCTAAAAACTGCTAACTCCTTAATTCCGCAGTTGCTTGCTATCTCTAGTCCCTTGATTAAGGCAAGCCACTTAGCTCCATTGTGGGATTTCCTGCCCAGGCCCCAAGCATAATCCTTCTGCTCATTCTCTTCAGAGTAAAAATTTACTCCTCTCGCCCTTGCGAGCCCCATATTGCCTTTGGAGGCCCCGTCAAAGAAAATGGAGTTACAACAAATATTCAACCACCATCTAGCAAAATATTCAGCGCTCATCCTCAACTGCCACTTTAAACAATTACATCTTTGAGCAGTCGTATGCCAACTATTGGTAAAAGGTGTCAGAAAATCAATTGCCACGCTCTTTCCACAGAATTCAAAGGTTCGTTATGGATATGGGTCATCCCCCGCATTAATAAAGCTTCCAACAACATAGATTTGCTGAAGACATTACTTTTCCTAGACTAGAGACTTCACCTTCGAAAGTCTCTTTATTTCTTGTTGCCCATATCTTCCAGCAGATGTATTTTGGGAGGGAGACCCAAGCCCTTGTGAGATCTGCTTTTTCGAAAAGGGAACCTTGATAGTAATATTTCTAGCAAGCAAAGAGGTCATTCCACTTTGTTGGATGGATCATATTTATATGCATCTCTTGTAGGGAACGACACTAGAATTCATGAGAAAACTGGAAATCCCAAAAGAGATGGTCTAGAGTTTCTTTCGACTCTTTGCAAAGGATGCAACGTGAAGGCCCTTCAATCCCCCTTTTTTTCAAATTCTCTACTATCGGGGTTTTGTGGTGTGCTAAAATCCAGAAGAAGGAATTTATTTTTGGAAGGCCATCTTTGCACCAAATTTTATTCCATTTTATATCAATTATGTTATTTTCTTTGTTGTTGGAGGTGATATGGTATCCTTCTTTTATAGTATAGATCCTCGATTTTCCCCAACCTCTGCCATCAGAAAGATGACGATGGACAGGAGTTGACCCTTGAATAAGAGAGAGTACTGGAATCTCCAAATCTTTCCATCCATACCATCTTCCTCTATTACTCCAAGATGATAGATCAAAGAGGGTGGAGATGTTTAAATGGTCTAGCCATTACTTGAGATTTGCAAAGGCAGCCAAGTGATTTTCCAGAGAGACAGGCCCCAAATTGTCATACCAAATCCTAATCCATTTATCGTTTTCGAGGATCTAGTGTAAGTTATTTTTATGATATGGATTGCCTTCTTACAAAGATTCCAAATCGGATATCCATTCCTTGTTAGTGGGAACTCATCACAACATCTTTTACTTGCTCCCTTCATATATTTTTTCCTAAGAATCTCCTTCCACTGTGACTTCTTTCTACAGACAATTATCCAAAGGATTTTTGCTCCTAGAGCGAGGTTCATCATTGTCAAGTCTCTTATTCCAACCCCTCCACAAATTTTTGAACTGCAAACAATATACAAATTAATGAGGTGGAATGTTTTTGAGCCATTTGACTTACCACCTTGCCAAAGGAATTTCATAATCTCCTCTGTGATTTCCTGCATTACTTTTTTTAGAGATAAAGAGACCGAGCACGTATAAATTGGATAGGTGGAGAGGATAGAGTTGATGAGGGCGAGCTTTCCTGTTGGGTTGAGCCACCTTATGCCCCACAAAGTTTTTTTTTTAAAATCTTATCAACAATACCTTACCAATCCTTTGAATTTTTTTCCCTTTGAAGATAGGGATCCCAATATAATTAAAAGAGTTCCAATTTAGCTTACCTTCAAAGCCTAAAACTCTTGCAATCCTTGCTAATGTCCTGGGTGGGAAATTCCAACCATAAACCTTAGGTTTTATAAGATTTACCTTTCCATCTGAAGCTTTGAGGAAAGAGGATAACACTTCATTAAATATCCCTGCAATCACTGTGGAATCCCCCCCAAGCAGAATTGTATCATCTGCAAAGTGGGCATGAGTTGTAGCTTTGGTTCCCCTGGCGACCTTTAGGCCTTTTAGTTTTCCATTTTCTTGTAAAGCTTGAATATCCTGCTCAATGAATTAGCTACTAACAGAAGGAGGAGTGCGGACAAGGGGAGGCCTTGCTTGAGACCCTGAGAGGCTTTGAAGAATTCAAATGGTCTACCATTAATTAATGGAGCACTCTAGGGGTTGTTAACGCAAGCTTTGGTCCATCTAATGAACCTTTTTGAAAATTCGAACCTGGACGTAATCTCAAAAAGAAAAAAAATGGTTAACCATGTCAAAGGCGTTAGCCATGTCTAGTTTTACTTCCATACCTTGTTGATTTCTTTCCAGGTTGGAATGAATGGCTTCTTGGATAATAATGATATTGTCTAGAATTTGCCGACCGGCTACAAATGCTCCTAGAGAGTCCAAAATTATATGCTTCATGAGATTTTTCATCCTAGTAGCCATAATATTTGTGAGAATATTGTAAGAAGTGTTGCATAGTGAGATTAGCTTGAATCTGTCCGCAATGTTAGGATTTTTTCCTTTGAAATCAAAGCCAAGAAAGAAGAGTTGGTGGCCCCACCAATTTTGTCTTGTTTCCTTTTCTAGTTGAGAATCCTTCTCATATCTTCCTTGATGATGTTCCCCGTAGCTCGATAAAAGTTGATTGTGAATCCATCGGGTCCCGGAGCCTTGTCTAGATGTAGGGTCCAGGTGGCTTCACTGATCTCATGTTCTGATTTTGGATTCACTAGTTCTTCATTTTTAGAATCAGAAATTATAGAAGGAATAACTGAGAGAAGATCAGTTTAAGAGATGGGATCCATATCATCACTATCAGTATAGATATTTTTGAAGTGTTGAACAATATACTTCTTGATTGCCTCATGCCCCTGGATTTTTCGGCCATTGCTATCTTTTAGCTTCTTGCTAGTATTAAAGCTTAGTCTGGCTTTAGTTTGTTTGTGGAAATAACTAGTATTATTGTCACCCCCTTTCAGCTAAAGTTTCCTTTACTTCATCCTCCATTCTTCCTCTTCTTGCTTTACACCCTTTAAGATCCTCATATTCATCTATTTTTCCTGATTTAGAGAGAGCAAAGTCAGTTCTTCATCTTCCATTATTTTATGGAGAGTTGCGAGATCGTCTTGAGTTTGTTTCTTGTGGACTGAAGGCCCTTTAAAAGATAGTTTATCCCAGTTCTTAAGAGAAAGACACGTTGTTCTTAGCTTTGACTCCCATATATAGCTAGGAGAGCTAAAGATGTTAGAATTCCAAGACTCTTGAATGATTTCCAGAACTTTTGAATCGTGCAACCAAAGAGGATTAAAACGGAATGGGATAAGACCCAAATTTTCAGAAGGAGATAAGGACAAGTATATTGGTTTGTGATATGAAGTTGCTGAAGGAAGGGCTAGGGAGATCGGGAGAAAATACCTTTACAGGAGAGAGGATCTTAACAAAAACCTATAAAGTCTTGGAACAATATGTCCAGGTCCCGTCCTTTTGTTACTCCAAGTATATTTCATGTTCTTAAGGGGATGATCCACTACATCCATATTTTCCATCAGATCTTCCATTTTCTCTCCAAAGGGGTCCCTAACAATCAAGCCTCCCCTCTTCTCCTCCTGTGATTTAGTGGCGTTGAAGTCCCCAACAAAAATAGTGTCTTTTCCCTGCAAGTTCTTACTCAGCAAGTTGAGAGTTTCTCAAAATACCATCTTATCCCTGTAATGTGTTGGACCATATACATTACAAAAAAAGATTGACTCTTTCTTGTCTTTGCATTGCAGCTCTGTCAGAAGCCAATGATTGGTTTCCTTTGTTGATTTCATTGTATATTTTTATGAATTATAAAAGGTTGCAATTCCTCCAAAAGCACCTTTGGAGTTGATAGCTTTCCCATGATGGTTTTTCCAGTGAAGAAGAGATAGGGCCATTACCTCCTCTTCAACCATTTTTGTCTCTTGAATTATCAAAATTTCTAGTCTCTCTGATTTTATAATATTTTTAATGCTTTCCAATTTGAATGAGCTCCCCAAGCCTTTGCAATTCCAAGAGACAACTATCATTATTTCCTTGTTGTTTGAGTTCTTGCTCGAGACCTACTGTCCACTCTTGATCCTCTGACACTTCTGGTGTTTTGTAGAAGCTTAGTTTCCTCAATGCTCATCTGCCTCACAAGTTCAAGTTCTATTTCTGCTTCTTGTTCCCTGTGGTGCCTATGAGTTTGTCTTCCCGTAGTGGATGGTGGTGGAGCTCGATCTGGTATTTCTTGAGATCCTTGCGAAGAGGAATCACTTGGGGAGTCTACCATCGGATTGATTATGATTTTCTTTACCATCGCTCCCCAAGATCCACTTGGGGAAGAAGATCCCACGAGTTGTTTCTCTGTCCCATCTTCACTTCAATTTGTAAGTGTGCTTGGCGTCAGACCCCCACATTCTTCTATTTCATCGCCGTTAGGAGTGATATTTGTTGAAGGGATTTCTCCTTCTATACGAAGAGTCGGGTATTGATTGTTGGTGGTCATTCCCTTGGAGAATGGGGCATGCTCCTTAGTTTTTTCTCATTGTGAACCGTTGTTAGCATTTGGAGGAATGCAAGGCACCTTTTTCCCTCTTTTAACTTGTTTCCATCCTTCTTCTTGGTTTTTTCTAGGATCCTTGAGCGCTTCTTTAGGACAACCTTTGACAAAGTGACCGTATTCATGGCACTTTCTGCACTTGAAAGGAAGCTGCTCATAATCTACCTTTTGCCGATGTTCCCATCCATCCATAAACAGATTCACTGCTTTAGGTAAACCTTTCTCTAGAATTCCACACATCATCCTTGCACATGAGAATAATGGTCCCTTTGGATCTGACTTGTCGATATATTTCCCAAGGATATTTCCAATAGCTTGAAGGGCCTCATCGTTCCAGTAATGCAGAGGGATATGAGGAAGACAAACCCAGACCAACACTGCTAAGGGAACGTACTTCTTTGGATCAAAAGATAAACTCTAGCAGTTTAGATACATGCCTATCCGGCCCATGAAGTAAGGCTTGCTTCTAAAGATGAGATCCCCGCCGTCCTTGTTCTCAAACAACAAGACAAAAAACCCTTTTCCACAGAAGCAATGATGTAAGCCTCCAAAAATCAAGGGCATCAAGTTCTTAGAGATCCAAAACTCCATGGTTTTTGGCAAGGGCCAAATCCTCGTAAATTGGTGTATTAGGCCCTTCTCACTCAAGGCAAGGGCCTTTGTAATATCCCAACTGATATTGTATTGTACTTTGGTAATATGTTTGTTGTTTAGATGCTCAAATTGTATTGGAAAGATAAATAACATATGCATGCAAAAAATGTTGTGCCAAACGACCCTAAAAAATAGATGATCTGGAGAGAAAATAGGGTAAATAATTTTAGTCTGAAGGGATACACATACCACTCATAATAATTATGATATTTTGTCAATAGATGAGACGCATGAAAGTTGCGCCAAAAAGATAAGAAAATAGTGCTCCTCTCCAGCAAATAACACCTAGCTAAAAGTGTGCCCTCCTTTTGATGATCTTGACATTTTTTTGGGAGGAGTTGTCTATTACAACCGAAACTTTCTAGGACTCAGAGTATAGTCCCCCTGGAGAGATAAGGGGATGCATGCAGAAGTTTAGCCTCTTTCAAACCACCTAGTGAATTGCTTTTCTTCAGAAGGGAAGATGCCCTCTTTCCTCGCATTTTTGCTGGTGGAGGCTCTGAATGTGTCTGGAATGGAATATTAATCACTCAATGTGCTGATGTAACCCTACTAAGAAGAATGGAGGTAGCATGCAAAAACTTTACTGGATTCCTGAGGGCTGGCGAATGGATCTAAGATTTCCAACTATTTCCCAGCAGCAAATGTGCACCTGCAATAAACTCTTTCTCTGACTATTGGATGATTGAACCAAGAATAAAGAAGATGATGAATACCTGATGATAGATCTAGATGATCTACCCCAAAATGATTAGGGCAGACAGATTTCACTGCCGAAACCCCTTACTAGCTGAAGACCTTCGTCTCCAACCCCAACTTGTTACTGCGACACCTGCTACTGCTGCTCTCTAAACCAAACTTAATAATAATAATTCATAGATATCTCTTTTGATTCAATGAACCTTCTTATATAGCTTTAGCATGTACTTTTAGGGTTTTCATGTCATTTTTAGGGTTTGTACTTTACTTTTTGTATGCATGCAATTCTAATTGCTCATTGACTTAATTGAAGAAGTAAGGCCTACATGCTCCGCATGATTTATGATATTAACTCTAATGGCCTTCTTTACTTTACTGATGAATTAATAATACTGAATTGATGTCCCTTTCTGCTCCCAATGATATTAGTGCTAAGTTATTCCCTTTCTTTAATACCCGCTCGAACCTAGAGGAATAAAATAGGTTAATGGGTATCTCAGGCTGGTATAATTAAAAGAGGACAGTACAGTCCTCCCCGCTCGAAATTGATTGTCCTCAAGCAATCTTCGACCAATATACCGTATCATCTGTCCCTGTCTCTTCTTGTCCATTTTTATCAACCACTTTATTCCACTGTTGGGTGGCTCTTCCTTTTCTTCGAATTTATGTTTCTTTTCACCCATGCTCTGTATTCCCTCCTTGTATCTTCTTGGGTACCTATGAGGATTGAACATCCTAGATTTGGCTCCTCGTTCGAATTCCCCTGGGCACATCATACTTTTTTCTGGAGGTCTACCCAAAAAGCCTTTTGCATACCACTGTTCCTTCCTTGAAGTTTTATGTGTTGGAGTGGGCCATTTTCTTGTGTGAGTCTTATCCTCATGCTTGAATATGGTGGTCATCCCTTTTGTTTTGGTTGATCCTGAAGCTTCATTGCCCATTCCCATTAGGACTACCCTTTTTCCATATGGTGCTAGGAACTCCATCTCTAATGTTTGGTAATTTGTTGAGTATTTCCCAATGGAGTACAACCATTGTACTCCCAAAACAATGCTCATGTCTGGCACATCTACCACATAAAATTCGTTGACCAACGCATAATTCCCAAGTTGTACCTGTAACTGAGGTATCCTCTGTGTGCATTTCATCTTGTGACTTCCATCCATGACAATGGTAAATCCATCAAAGTCCTCGATGGGAAATATTTTCCTCTCTACCCACGAAGCATCTATAAAGTTGTGGGTGGCCCAACCATAAATCAAAGCAATGTAACGATTTCCATGGATAGTTTCCTTGATATCGATAGTATGGAAGGTGGGGACTCCTTTGAGGGTAGCAATAGTTGCTCTCTGTGGCAATTACTCCAATTCTGTACTATATAGCTCTCCATCCCGTTTCTGCTCCAATTCATCTTCCTCACTGCTATCTGGAAGTACTTCGATGAAGTGTACCTTCCCTTTACCCATACATCTGTGGCCGGGTACCCAAGGTTCTTTGCAATTAAAACATAAGTTCTTCCTTCTCAAATCTCATCATGTGTCCTTGTTCCACCATTCCTTCTGTGGGATTATCTTTTCCCTGTTTTCTGAAAGATTGGTAGGTTTTTCCTTGTTTTCCAGAAGATTGGTAGATTTTTGTGGAGGCTTGTTTTTTGGCACAAAATATTGTAGGTCCCAAGTACTAATGATAACATCTTGCAAAGTAATTGGATTATAATCCTTCACCCATCCACAGAGTGGCTCAGATAGTTCCTCCATAAACAGAATAATCAACCGACTCTCTCACATGTCAGATATCATAACTACAACTCTTTGGAATTCGGATATGAAGGTCTTTGCACTTCCTGTCTACTTCAGCTGAGAAAGATCCCTGAATTGAATCTCTGGGTCCTTCTTTTCATAGCGCTCCATGAGCCTCTGTGTGAAGTCACTGTATGAAGTAATAGTGTTGTCACCCAATGTCACCAGTCTGTGGTATCACCACTCATGTGCTTCCCCGTCTAAATGTAAAGTAGCCAACTTGATTGCATTTGTCTCTATCATGGGGTTAAGTTGGAAGTAGGTGTCCAACTTCTGTACCCAAATTCTGGCTGAATAAGTGGATGTCACATCGAAGTCGGGGATAGTTAGTTCCCTAGTGTGCATTACAACTCAAAATTTTGATTGAATGCTCTACTAAACCCTCTTGGCATGTTCCTGCTTTTCATATTGCAAAAATATGAGAAAGTCATGGATGAATGGAACTCATCTCCCAATTCCTTGTATTCCTGTAAATAAGCCCCAAACGGTTCACTAGGTTCTGTTGGCATGGCTACTCCTGCAACAACATTCTCCAGAAAGTGAGGCATAGTAGGTTTGGATGGTTTGTTGTATATGTGAGGGGTGTTTTGCATATTACTGTATGCATTTTTCCCGCTACTACTCATAGATCTTCTATCCATTGGTGAAAGAGGTAGGCTTCTATGACCCTGTTATGGCTTAAGAGCCAACCTGTTTATGGCATGCAATACTTCTTTCTACCCTTTAGCTAGGTTATTCAATGCACTAACTAAGTTACGAAATTCCAACATGTCTTCCTCTTCCCCTATTCCTTTTCCTCTGCCAAAGTGTATCCCTGTTGGGTCCATGTCAGAATTAGTATCCTCTAACTGAATAACTTCAAATTCCTGCTCCTCGATGTATCTCCTCTTCCTCCCTCTATTAGTTACAAAAAATTCCTCTTCCGGATTCATTTACTTTTCATGTTCAAGCCCACGGCTGGAAAGGAACATCCTCTGATACCACTGTAATACCCCAAATGATATTCTATTGTACTTTTCTAATATGTTTGTTGTTCAGATGCTCAAATTCTACTGGAAAGATAAATAACATGTGCATGCAAAAAGTGTCATGCCAAAGGCCCTAAAAAATAACTGATCTGGAGATAAAATAAGGTAAAGAGTTTTAGTTAGAAGGGATACACATACCATTGATAACAATGTTGATATTTTGTCAATAGATGAGACACATGCAAGTTGTCCCAGAAAGATAAGAAAAATAGTGCTCCTCTCCAGCAGTTGACGCCTATCTGAAAGTGTGCCTTCCTTCTGATGATCTTGACGTTTTTGAGGGAGGAGTTGTCTATTGCTGCTGAAACTTTCTAGGACTGAGGGTATAGTTCCCCTTGAGAGACAAGGGGATGCATGCAGAATTTTAGCCTCCTTCAATCCACCTAGTGAAGTGATTTGCTTCAGAAGGGAAGATGCCCTCTTTCCTCACGTTTTTGTTGGTGGAGGCTTTGAATAAGGCTGGAATAGAATAGTAATCACTCAATATGCTGTTGTAACATTGCTGAGAAGAATGGAGGTAGCATGCATAAAATTTACTGGAGTCCTGAAGGCTAGCGAATGGATTTGGGATTTCCAGCTATTTCCCAACAGCAAATGTGCACCTACAATAAACTCTTTCTCTGACTGTTGGATTATTGAACCAAGAATAAATAAGATGATGAATACCTGATGATAGATCTGGATGATCTACCTCGAAGTGATTAGGTTAGATAGATTTCACTATCGAAACCCCTTGCTAGCTGAAGACCTTCATCTCCAACCCCAACTTGTTGCTACGACACCTGCTACTGCCGCTCTAGAAACCAAACTCAATAATAATAATTCATATATAGCCCTTTTGGTTCAATGACCCTTCTTATATAGCTTTAGCATGTACTTTTAGGGTTTGCATGTCACTTTTAAATTTTGGGATTTACTTTTTGTATGCATGCAATTCTAATTGTTCGTTGACTTAACTAAAGAAGTAAGGCTTGCATGCTCCGCATGCTTTACGATATTAACTCTGATGGCCTTCTTTACTATACTGATGACCTAATAATATTGAATTGATGTCCCTTTATGCTCCCAGTGATATTAGTCCTCATTTATTCCCTTTCTTTAATACCTAGTGGAACCTATGGGAATAAAATAGGTTAACGGGTGTCTCAGGGCGGTTTAATTAAAAGAGGACATTACAACCTTCATTCTTGAAGCTTCCAACATGATTTGAATGCGAGGATTTGTTGCTCACCTCATAAAGTTAGACGCTTAGATCTTAGAGTTTGAAGGAGGAGGAGAGGATTCAACCAGTGCCCTAAAGGCGTCATCCAAGAATCTCCAAGGTCAAGGATATATGGAGAGATCAGGTAGACGACCAGGAATTTTGCACCTGGGCGGAGAAGGAATGGTGGGAATGCTTCGGCCCTAGGGAGGAAGTGGAAAGGCTGGAAGAAGCCCTCGACAATAGACATGTAAGAACGCATTCTAAGGAAGATAAGTTGTGATGGGGTTAAAGAAAAAAAGGCTCTTTAACAATGAAAGAAGATTATGACATTTTCACTAAAGCCGATACCCAACCTATAGATCAAAAGTGGGGTAATTTGTGGAAGAAGAAACTGTGGCTCAAGATTTCAGTTTTTAGCTAGCTAGTGATGAGAAATAGAATATTAACATGATAAAACCTCAATAAAAGAGGGATGGTGGAACCTTACCGGTGCTACTTGTGCGAGTTGGATGAAGAAACCATTGACCATCTCCTGGATGCCTACAAATTCACCTCTTCGATTTGGGATCAAGGGGCGGAGATCTTCTGCAGATTTGAATGGGTAAGGCAAAACCCAGCCAGGATGCTTTCCGAATGGACTAGCAACCCCTTCTGAAACTCCATTGTCAATCGATTGTGGGATATTTTCCCAAATTTTGTGCTATGGGAAGTATGGAAGGAATGAAATGCGAGGACCTTCCAAGGTAAGGCACTGATTGCAAGCAACGTTTAGGTTTCCATAATTGGCAGAATGAAAGAAACCATTCAGGAGGAAACCTGGGTGAACTCGATGATAGAAGCTCACATTCTAAGGGATTGGAGTCTGTCAGGGACCCCGCAGCAAGATGTTACCAGTATCAGCTCTGCTAGGAAGGTGACAGGTTGAGAAAACTGGAAGCCTCCTCCCGAGGTTTTTTTAAGCTCAACTTTGACGGTGCCTCGAAGGGCAATCCTGGACCGATAGGCTATGGATGCATCATATGATATTATAGAGGAGGCATGATGGTTTTAGGTTAGGTTTCACCGGTTGGGAAACCAACAACACAGTCAAGATTGAAGGCCTCCTGCAAGGACTTGAAATGGTTATTGAAAATCATTGGACTCTTATAATCCTTGAAGGGGATTCCCAGGTGGTGATTCAGCTATCCATGAAGCTTCAAAATAGATTCCATAGTGCTAGGGTGGTGCATTCATGGAGATTAGAAGGCCGAATGGAGAATCTCAAAGGGGTTTTCGTTGCCACCTTTAACCATGTTCGAAGACAATGGAACAAGGTGGCAGATAAGTTAGCCAACATTGGGACGGAGACCCGCCGAGCTGTCAAGGCAAAGAATTGGGATCTAGTGATGGACAAGAGAGGGCGGGACAATTGTGTGAACCTCACGCTCCAGGACATGCAGAACACTAATGAGACAAGTTAGGCATGACACTAAGCGGGCCTGGATCTCTAATTGGGCATGTAGTCAGGTAGGTGGCTGAGAGGTAAGTGCATGTGAGAGGCATGCACGATTTAATCCCACTTCGGACCATCATCATAATCCATCAATTCGAAGGATTAGATTACAAAGAGAAATGAATGCCAGGAAATGGAAATCTGGATGCTTGTGTGAGATTTATTCGATCCAGACCACCGATGGAATGCAAAGTATCATGACCTATATTGTAGCTATTATGTATCTGATCAAGAAATTTCTATTTAGCGAGATGGAAGGTGACTAGAAAAATCATGTAAGTAATCCGTGTTCTATGTTTGATGTATTCACTGGTAATACGAGTTCCGGGCTGCACATTTGGGTGAATTCCCGGAGATGGTGGGGAGGCAATCGAATGGAGGGTGGCAAAGGGAGAGGGAAGCAAGCCTTAAATCAGGAGGAGGAGTTTGGAAAGGATTCTAGAGTCCCAAAGAAGGCAATATGGGAATTGAGGATGTATGAGGTCGAGCTACTTAAGAAAATTCAATAAAGAATTAATGCCACTAAGAGATAATTATGGGAGGAACTGGATAGAGAAACGATCCATGAAGAATGCCGAAAAGCATAGGAGTGGATTCTTGACCTTGGTCATAATGCAAGCATACTTAGTCTGTATGAGAGGATGGTGGCCCTTTTCTGGGTTATGAAAAATCTTATCAGGAGTAGGGCTTGGGACAGACAGGAGGTTGATATAGCAGAGGAGAAGTCGGATCAGCGGCGAGCCTCCATGACCGTAGATGTCCAGCATCTGAATGTCAAATTTGATTCGCTCATCAAGGGTCTCGGCCTTCAGGTCCCTCCCGCGCCTTCTCCAATTATTGTCCAGAAGTTGGATGAGGCCAACTTGTGCCCGGGAAGCATCCCGAATCTTTCATATATTCTTCTTTGAAAAGGTCGAGTGGTTAGTGGTCTGTTAGATCAATGATCGTCACAGGAGTTAATGCCTCCTCTCTGAAAGTTTGTCAACTTTTCTTAAGTCTAATGTTAGTAGTTTTTAGTGATGTGTTCTTAGCAGTTAGGTTCCTCTTTTTATTTACACTGTTGGGGAGGAATGTTTTTGGTAATCACAGACCCTTGGGTCACAGACTCATGTTAAATTCTCTCTGTAATCAGTGCTTATCGGGCAATATGGTTGGTTAGAACGTCTATGGGAAGAGGGCAAGTTGGGATTTTTCTGGACCAGTTTAGACTGAGGTTTCTGGGATGTTATTTTATTTTTGTGATGTTAATATAATGAATTCCTTCTTACTTACAAAAAAAAACACTTATAAATTCCTCCATCCATTAACACCACAACATATAGTCACATCCTCTCTCCATTCTAGTATTATGTGTTGCATCATGTGTTCAATTTTTCAGCTTTTCAATTGAAATTAGAATAATTCAAAGTACAATGATGATGTAACTCTCTTCAAAGATTCTATCTTTATAGAAAAACACACTATACTAGCATTGCACTAAATAATTTGAATGTTTTCTTGAAACTGAGCATTGTGATGCGCCATAACAATCTTGAAATCTTGATGTATTGGTGCATTGAACCTATGAAAGGCACACCCAAGAATAGGAAAAAATAAATAAAAATTGGCATTGGTGTCACTGCATACACATTTAGGATAAAAACACAAAAATGCTATAAGTCTCACAAGAATAATAAAATTATACACACCCCATATATCTTTCAAACATAAAATTTGTCATACTAAATATAAATAGAAAATACAAAACAAATTAGTAGCATTAGAAAATCCCCTAAATGTCTAGGACACATGGTATTCAAAACATTAAGAAAATATATATTAACAGTATAGAGGAAATAATTAAGATTTATCACCCCTATTTCATTATATTTAAACTATGTCAATGTATTTAAAAAAAATGTATTTTATGATTGAAATGGAAATATTAAAAAAGAAAAAGAAGATAATAAAAAGAAGGGAAAAATTGAATATCATTTATGGTTAAAGTATTTTCAAAATATTCTTGATCTTTTATGATTTGAATGGAGAAATTTAAAAATAAAATTGAAGAAAATAAAAAAGTAAAAAAATTAAAAAAAAAGATTTTAAAAAAAAATTGAAAAAAATAAAAAAATAAGAAAAATAGAAAAAGAAATTCCACACTTAATAGTTTTAAGTTTTTCTTTTATTGAACAATATTTTTCCTCCATTTAAAAACCTTTAAAAACCTCATTTGATCTCCTTTTTCAATCAATCTTATCCCTCGACTTTCCCCGTCATATTTGTTTTAAAATGGTTTTAGGGTTAATTCAAAACACATAGATGAAAGTGAAAACTTATGTCAATCCCATTTGTAGAGTTTTTTTTTTGCATTTGTTTTTTTTCATAAGGTTTAAATAGAAAAATTAGAGTGAGAGTAAGTCATTCATGTTTTGGAGTACAAATGCCTCATTGTAATAGTAGAACACCAATTCACTTGTGCAAGAATTGTGCATTGATGATAGAAAATATACGGGTTCAATCATTTTTGTTAAAATGGATCATAAGAGAACATACATTTTTATCGAGGCTGTTGTTATAGGTCATCCTAGAAATACCCTTGATTTTAAGTAGTTTTTGGGTTATAAAATTCCAACACATCCCTAATGAACATATTTTCAACCTCATTCCAGCCGATCATTGGGATTATTGTTCTTCTCATTGAGATCTCTCCAATGAGCTATTATCATGCCTAAAATGGAGCTCATTAGTGGAAGTTATGAGCCTAAAGTTAATGTGTCATTTTCATTTGGCTTCCAAGGGTTTGCCTTTTGCCACCTCAACGCCTTGTTTTAGGGTTGATATTTTTAGGGTGTTTTCATTATATGTTTTTTTGATATTGTATTAAATGAGTATTTGTTAGAATATTCTAACACATGTATTTAGTTTAAGTACAACTTGGTTTAATGTGCTTTTAGTGTGTTTTTGTACTTTATTAATTTGATGATCACAATCATGTCCAATATATGAGTGATATGGTTCAACATTTCCTCAATTACAATGAGACTTGATCCATGGTTATCACTTGGTGGGTCCATGATTCTATTTAAAGAGCACAAAGAATTGTTTGCATGTGATTGGTATGAGAGATGTTCATATAAGGTATTTTTCTGCATGAATATATTTCCTTTAGTGGTGTGGAATGTTTTACTTTTTAAGGGTTTTAAACTACATAAACATAGTTGTCTCTATCTTGATTTTTGTGCAAGTAAATTTCATAAGGTATTCAACCTAAGGTAATATACCCTGTTTTTTAACATGGTATGGAAGCACATGTGAAGTTTCACTCCTATTTTGGTTGAGATCTTGATAACCCATGATAGCTACATAATGACTATTGGGTGGATAAAAGTTTTATTTTGTTTGTTACATGATCATGTCTCATAGCTATCTTGCATGCAAAGAATAGTTTGTTTTTGAAACTTTTGAGCATTTATTGGCCCAATGAACCATTCCATTGCATCCAAAATGTTTATAGCTAGGAACATCTTTCCTCTAGTCGAAAAAAAGGCTTTTGTTTGCTTGAGATTTGCTCCTTTATATTTTGTGATTTGAAAAGAGGGTAAAAATATTTGATTCATAAGTTTCAATTTAAATATTTTTCCCACATAATTATGATTTGTAGCATTTCCAACAAATTTTGGGTTTTTACTAATAATGCTTTGGTATGCTCTTTGCTTTCCATTTCGAGTGAATTTAGCAAATAAAAAATAGGTTTATTGGTTAGGAACTCGTCTCACTACTTATTATAGATGAGAAAATTCTATTACTTCAACATCTTTAATTTTTCTTCAACAATATGCTTAGTTCATCTAACGAATCCCATGAGATTTTGTGTATTTTTTAGCCTATCTAGTTCTTATTGACTTGTTTGTTGGTGTTTTTGGTTGTAGGATACATATTTGGAATCCAAGATCCTCTCAGATTTGACCCCATTTTTACATGATGGTTATTCATACACCTTGACCATCTCTTTCATTATTCAAGTTGAAGGAGAGATGTGTTGTCTTCTCATCAATTTCTTATTTTTTTATCCCAACCTTGGTATTTTTGTGGTCTTGCTCTTTCTTTAGGAGCTACACATTCTAGTGTTTTTAAAACATGTAATATCATTTCTTGGAGACCCTACCTCCTTCTTAAGGAGAACACCTAAGGGTCGTTACTAAGGGAAGAAGACCCTTACCATATGGGATTTACTACATACACTCGTCTCTTTTGAAGAAACTCCCTTCTCTCAAACTTCTGCCTTTATGATGGTGTCTTATTCTTTTGACCACATAAACCTCCAACAAACACAAAACATTGGTGAAACATAATAGGTAAATGCCCAAAAATATAAGTTACACTAGTTTGGACACTATGTACATTGTAATATTTATCACCATATATTTTTCAATAGAAATTAGTTTTCACTATAATATGTTGGCTATATTATTGTTTGATGTATGTTCATTGCTATGGTATTTATATTTATCATTCATATTTTTCTTTGCTCAACCATATGCAATTCAATGGTAGAGCATTTTTCTCTTAGTTGTTTCTCCATTGCATGCCACTAATGAGGTTAGGATTCAAAAAAATAGGGCTTAAGACTTGAGACCCTTTATACTACTTTTCTTACTTGTATAAACAACATTGGATGGCGATGGAAAAGGTGAATCTTAAAGATGACGGAGCATGAGATCCTATTGAGCATATACCCAATGCATCCCTTCAATGGTAGGGGAACAAGGTGATTAATCCTTTTTCCCAAATCCTCTGGTTTCTCCCCATAGTGATAGAGACACCTTTGACAAACATTTTTTTTCAAAGGAACAACACCCTTTAAGGTACAATTTAACTTTGATATCCCTTTATTTAAAGGGAAAATAGACACATAATATTTGAAGAGATTGTTAGACCAATTAAAGGGATATTTAATTGTTTGTGACTTTTCCAACAATGAGAATATCACCTTCATTCTCTTACCATTCCTTCCCCAGATAAAACAATAGTGAGATTCTTTCTATGATAAAATTTTCATAGATGGTTATGGAGCACATAAGATAAAAACCATTTGAGAATATTTTGTCATTAAACCTAGGGAGGAATATTACCCTATTGGAAACTCTGAGACCAATATACGATATAGATGGCATTGCACCAAGGGCAAGACCAATTTCTATAGGAGTACACAAATGCCCTCCATGGCCTATATACAAAACTAGGTGTCAAGGACTCAGAGAGGTGTGGACTTCTAAAAATACACCCAAACATAAACATAGTTTTTATACATCTCCTCAATATGATCAACTTACCGTTGTTCATTCAACATTGAGAAAATTTTGGCAAAAGGGTAAAAAGGAATTTGGTTTAAAAAACCAACTACAACAAAAGAATGGTAAAGGACACCCCAACTCTTAGAATAAAGGATAGACAAAAGGTAATGGAACATAAGATAACCAATGAAATATAAATGCAAACAAGAGTAAGGATGTAGAATGAAAGAAGGATGAAAGCAAATGGTGCAACACCCACCAAATACCATGCACCATAATTATGAATTCCATGCTAGATAATATCTATTGGTTGAGTTGAAAGCCTCAAAATCTGATTAATTCCTAATGCATCCAAAGCCTATGATTAGGGGAACACAAATAATTGATGCAAAAATCAAAGTTACAATCATTTTTGCACAACTACAACCAAATTAGCTAGAGGAAGGTTAATGCATTTTTCATTCACATATGTGGTTGAAGGAGAAAGCTTTTCATATCAATGTAAGAAATGATCCTCTCAAACTGGGAGATTTGACCTCTTCGTGGTATGGTTCAAAGGAGTAAAGAAAATCATCATGAGCAATAAGGTATCTTCTAGTAGTCCCATTATGCAACAAAGACATGTAGATCAATTGGTGAAAGAATATAAATACATTTTCGGCTTGGCTATTGGAGTACCTTTGCACCATCAAGTACAACATCAAAACAATTTAACAATAGGTGCCCATTTGCCTAATGGCTTTGCATATAAATTATATATTTTAGAAAATGAGGAAATTAAATGCCAAACTCAAGAGATTGTAAAAAAGGCCCCACATTTGACCAAAATCCTCACACTACGAGAGGTTGATTTTGTTGGTAAAAAAATGAGCACAATATGACAATTTTCTATCTACTATTGAGCATTAAACAACATCACATTTAAGAATCGATACCGTATACCTTAGATTGATGACGTAGTCAACCATATGAAAGGTGCCAAGATTTTAAACAAGATTAATGTTGAATCAAGATATTACCAAGTATCAATCGATCCAACTAATGTGTGTAACAAAACCTTCAAATCTAAGGAATCTCACTTGAATGGTTGGTAATTAGGTCATTCGAATTTACTAATGTGCTAGCAAAATTCATGAAAAATATGGATGATATTTTGTATCCATTGAATAAATATTCCATGATTATCTACCTAAAAAACATCCTAATCTTTTGTCAAATATGGGGTGAGTATTTGAAGCACATTCAACAAGCATTGATCACTCTCCAACAATGCAAGTTACATGCCAATCTAGAGAAGTTCTTATTTGGTATGTAGAGGATCCAATAGCTTGGATACATCATGGATGAGAATGGAGTTAATTTGGATCTAGTGAGGATCTAATTCATCTACAATTGGTCAATCCTAAATATACTAACATAGCTTTGCAACTTCTTGGGCCTTGCCAACATTTATCGTAGGCTCATTTTGGGATTCTTCCACTTTACTTGGCCCAAGATCTAAGTGACAAAGGGTGGATAAAAGGCCACATTTTGGGGGGCTTGATACAAAATAGACAACATTTGGTGGGCTATAACATTTCATCTACTCACTACCAATCCTCATTCTGATGGATACACAACAACTATTCACAATCAATACAAATGCCTTATATTATGAAATCGTTGGATTCCTCACCCAACACAAATCTAATTTCCTATCATAGTGACACACTTTCATGCATGGCTTGTACATACCCCACTTATGATAAGGAACTTTACTCCGTTGTCTAGGAACGTTGATAGTGGAAGCGCTACATTCTAGAATGGAGACGTCCATTCGTATAGACCACGTGCCTTTCCAATTGACATCGACACAAGATTTGAATCTCACCATAAGTGATTCACCTACCTTCAATAGTTTCAAATGAAAATCAAGTAGAATAAGGGAAGTTCTAATTAATCTATATACTATCTAAGTTACCCTTTGATTGCTGCACTAAATATCGTCCTCAAGTCACATGGACACAAGACATAAAATTGGATCAAGTTATATAGTAGTGATCTAAACGTTGCTAATACATGAAAAGGACCACTTGTAGGTAAAAATGCCTTTTATTTTAACCTCCATGATGGCATTATATGCCATTTGGTCCATCTCTAAGTTCTTCCAAGCAAGAATGGGAAGATGACTAGTTGTAGGTAAATAAGCTTTTGATTTCACCTCCATGATGGAATTCTAAGAATTTGGTCCATCTCTAAGTTCCTTCAAGCGTGCATGAGAAAATAATTTCAAAGGTGCACTATAATAAAGTGGTAGGGAACTTCAACATGGAGAAGACATTGATAGTGTCATAGAAGTAGTTATATTGGCCACGATTATGAAATGATGTTATTATATACATTCGGCTGTGCACTTCTTGTTCTTGAGGGGTTGTACACTCCCTTTCCCATTCTAGGCACACCTTAGTGAACTTTATCCATTGATTTAATGTTAGGTTCTCCCTTAACCAATCAATGTCACAATTATGTTTTTGTGATAGTTAGTAATTTTTCTAAGATGACAATTTTCGCACCATATAGAAGAGTATCATGATAGAAAGCATTTATAATCTCTTATTTGAGAATGCGTGTGTTAATTTTGGTTTTTTAAAGACCATTGTTTCAAATATGGATGTTAAGTTTCTAACTATTTTTTGGACCATGCTTTGGTCCACTACAGAGACCATGTTGACTAAGTTCACTGACTTCCACACCTATATTGACAAACAAATAGAGGTATACATCATGATTATTTTGCATATATTTATGTACAACTCCGAACATCCATGTACATTGGATGAAATCCTTCCTTGACTTAAACACAATTATAATAAAACTCTCCATAGTTCTATTCACTTAAACCCTTTTTCAGGTGCACCCAGGGTTTCATTAATTGTACCAAATTAACATATATTTACCCATTTCCTCATAACAAGAGGAGACTTCCCATGCTAAAAAAGAAGAAGACAAAGCAATATTTTTTTAATGGATCTAGCACATCCAACAACAAGTTCATTGATACATAGAAAACCATGTCCAAGCACAAGCAGTTCCATTATCAACATCGGGTTCCACACCAACACAAGGTCAACGACAAGGTGTGGTTCACTTAAAGGAGTGATTTACAATCCCCATATGAATATCATACCACTTTGTTATGGTCCTTACACCATGACTAAGGTAGTGGGTGAGATAAGCTACCACCATTATGATCACTATGTATTTCTATGTAGATTAAAATATTTTTCACCATATATTCTTTAATATAAATTGGTTTCCACCATACTACCCTACTTATATTATTGTTTATATGTTAATTGCAATAATAATTTTTTTATTATTCATCTCTTTCTCTACTAACCCATATATGGATCATGTTAAGGTGTTGGTATCACAACATTGATTTTGAAAATTCCTCATATGATTATTACCAAGCTTGACATCCACCGAGTTCCCATGTCATCTCTCCTTTAGTTTTATTGAGTTTGAACATACCTCTTTTAGTAAGTCTCACTTCTAATTATTGTTCATTTATTTGATATCATTTTAATTGCTCTGGAACATGCATTTAAGTATATTCGATATCATTAAGTATTATTTTTTAATTAACTTTAATGCTTTAGATCTCCTAGATAAGGATTTTTCTCTGCTAGGGTTTCATGTGAGCACTTATTTCAATGTTTTATTCCTCTCAGAATTCCATGTTAGTACCAACACAGTAGCCTCAGGATCACCGGGCTTGCTTCTCACCCTCGATGACCCCACTAGGAGGTCGGATGTCGCTATCCCCCTATCATTTTGGCATGTATAAAGCTTCAAAAAATCATATGAATACAAATGGAAACAAGGATGCCAATTATGACTCTGCACGGAATCCATCAAGTGTGATAGGAACCAAAGAAGATGATAATAAACCTCCTATGGCTTTAGACACACCAAGCAAGGAGGCCCACCAGGTAAAAAACAATTGCATACGGAAAGCAGACATTGTTCCCGGGTATGAAATAACCTCCACCAAAATACTTCATACCATTCAATATATGACTAAATTATGCAATATTATGCAAATTCATAAGGCTTTGACTATTTGAAAAGGCCCTAAAGGGATGGATCAAGCATAAATGGAACCTTGAAGGGAACTATGACCTAAATTTAGGCTCAAAATATTTTTTTACAGTAATATTTAATCATTCGGAGGATTATCTAGAAATCTCTGATTCAGATCCATATTTTTTCAATGTCATGGGCCTTTACATGTGGTCCTAGGTGGAGAACTTCAGTATAGAAATGGAATACTAAAAGGAAGCCCCGGTATGGATAAGAATCTACTCTCTTCCTCAGGAATATAGGGATGAGGAAACCCTAGAAGGTATAGGGAACACCCTGGGATGATTTTTTAAATCTTAGAAGCCACTAGGAATGGTCATTATACCTATCATTCAAGAATTTGTGTCTACATGAACATATACCAGCCCCTACTAGAATCCATTTTCCTGGATTACAGAGATGATGAGTGGATTCAAACCATAGACTATGAATACATTCCCTTCCGCTGTAGGAAATGTCATGAGCATGGTAATCTATTCAAAGGCTACCCTTCAAACTCCACCCCTCTGAGGAAGGAAGAGAAAGATAGTGAGGTGTTTTCCAAAGTCTCAAATTGAAGAAGTAATGGAAGAGGGAACCCTCCCCCACCAAACAAAGTTTCAATTCCTACAACCAATCAATTTGATTGTGTTTCAAGTGAACAGGGATAAGGGAAAACCTCCAACCTAGTAGATCAAGCGAAACAACCAGAGAAGACAAAGCACCTTGAAAATTTGGTTGCTCAGGAAACAAAAACGATAGGACGACGGGCAGAAGTGGAGGACATGGAATTGGGAGAGTTGGGTCTTTAAGGAATCGGAGAAGCATACAAAAAACATCCCAATCCCAGAGCCCCAGTTAGATCTATTTAAAGAAGAGGTCATCAAAACCAAAACAGATTAGAAAAGGACCGTAAATCATCCCATAAAGAAGTAAGTTTTGGGATCAAGACTAATAGCAAGAAGGAAATAAAGCGAGCACACTAAGAAGAAAAAAATAAAGGGCACATAACCAATAGACAACATCTAGATGAAGTAGGAAACCTAAAGTTGGATTCGAGGCAATACAACCAACTAACATAATTCTTCACCTCCCTAAACCAACACCCTAAATGGAGATAATATTCTGGAATGTAAGAGGGATCAATAATACCTCAAAGTAGAGACTCGTCAAAAACATAATTAATATGGAGACACCAAGTATCTTAATGCTTCAGGAAACCAAGTGCCCCTACCTATCTTTAGACACAATAACAAAAGGAATCTGGAAGAATGCTAAGATGGTAGCATTGGATTCCCAAGGAGCCTGGGGGGTATAAATTTTCTATGGAACCCCCATTATATAGTTTTGGATAACGTATATTCCACCCCAATAATTGTACTCAGATAGTTTTCACCTTATAGGAATGAGCAAAACATGGTACATAGCTAATGTTTATAGACCTCAAGGAATGGATACAAAACTTCACCTCATAACCCATCACTAGTGGATTCAATATTCCTTCTAGGAAAAAGGATGGATCATAGGAGGGAACTTCAATATGATAATTCATCTAATGTAAAAGAAGGGAGGAATCAGACATTTGGACAAAGACAATCAAGTCTTCAAAGACTTCATAGAAAATAATCGCCTTTTAGACATGCACATCTCCAATGGCTCCTTTACCTGGAATAATAAAAGAGGAGGAGGCTAACATATCGCCTAGAGACTAGATTGATTCGTTCTCTCATAAGCTCTGTATACTCGAGGGTAAGTCCAGCCAACAACCATCCTGCCTGGAAATGGATCAAATCACTAGCCCACCTGTCTCCAATTGAATAAAGAAGGCAATACTATAAACAAACCCTTCAGTTTTGAGAAATTTTGTCTAGGCCATCTAGAATTCAAGGATAATATCAAGAACTAGTGGCAAGAGGTATAAATTACCATAAGCTCTCTAATGTATAGATTCCAACAAAAAATAAAAAATCTCAAACAAAAACTTAAAGTCTAAAACAAAGAGATCCGTGGAAATATCTTTGAGGACAAAAGAAGAATATAAGATCAAATGAAACGATTGCAACATGAAATGATTATCGTGATATGCACAGAGAGCACCAACCAATAATATTTTCAACTAAATCAACAACTAGAAGAAGGGATCAAACAAGAGGAAACACTTTGTAGACAGAAATATCAAGTGCAATGGTCCAAGAATAGGGAGAAAAACTTGAAATTCTTCCACAATTCCATTCTCCAACATAAATAGAATAACACAATTGTCAACCAAGGACAATCAATGAAATAATGAGCTAAACACTTTCTTCAAATCTCTCCTCACAGAACCTTCAGGAGATCGAGTTGTAGACCTAGAGGAAATCACTCAACATTTTCCCCACCTAGTCAAAGAAGAACAAAATGACATGTTAATGTTACCCATATCCTTAGAAGAAGTTGTAAGGGTAAACTAAATCAAGGCATGATAGGGAATATCCAGGACTTGATGGTTTCATAATGGATTTATTCCATTCTTGTGGGACATAATCAAGGAGGAGGCTTGGGAAATTATGAAAAATCCCAGGTGGACCAAAGGTATCCTATCCACTTTCAATGCCACTTTCCTTACCCTCATCCCCAAAGGTACCAACCCCTCCTCCCATGATAATTTTTACCACATTGATTTATGCAATGTCATCTATAAGATCATTAGCAAAGTCATCACCAATATACTTAAACCCCTCCTCCCTTCCCTTGTCTCTCTGAAACAGTCGAGATACATGGACAGACACCAAATCCTAGATGGCATAATAATGGGGCATGAAGTCATTCATTTCCTGAAGATAATCAAGAAGCCAAAAATGATCATCAAGCTGGACATGTCCAAATACTTCAATAGACTTAGTTGGACCTGCATGTCCAAGACTCTCCAAGCTTTTGGTTTTAGTCCTAGCTGGATTTCTTAGATCCATTCCCTCATCTCTTTGGATTTATTCTCTATCCTTTTCAATGGCCCTACCTCCACTCCCTTCATTACCTCTAGGGGCATTAGGTAAGGTGACCCTCTATCTCCCTTTCTCTTCATTTTAATGGTGGAAGGGCTAGGCATATTTATTCAATCTGATCTTAGAGCCAATCTTCTCAAAGGTCTTCAACTTCATCCGAGAGCCCCCACCCCAACAACACTCACCAACAATTCATGGGAGATAATATACTAATGGGATATCCCTCTTTACAGAAGGAAAAAACCCTAAAGACCATATTGGATTGTTTCAAAAGAGACTTAAGGGTTGACATCAATTAGGAGAAGTCCCAACTCTTTTTCTTAAACACTCCAATGTTGATCCAACGTCACATAACTCAATTTCTTGGTTTCCAAAATCCATCCAAATATTTGGGTGCTTCTATCTTGAATAAACCCCTTGAACAAGATCACTGAGAGGACCTCTTGGATAAAGTGGAAAATAAACTTTCCATTTGTGTGTTTCACTCGCTCAATCTGGCATTAAGATTAATACTAGTTAAGGTAGTCCTTCAATCCATGCCTCCATATCTCTTCTCTATTTTGGTTGCTCCAAAGAAAATTCTTAAAACAATTAAGAACTTACAAAGAAACTTCTTATGGGGAAATAAACAACATCATAAGAAAATGGGATCTAGTTAACTGGGAGGAAGTTTGCAAACCTAAACACTCTAGGGGGTTAGGGATGCGTGACACTGAGATAATCAATGGAGTGATGGTTTCAAATTTTGGTGGAGATGGAGTACCCACCATCAGGAACTATGGGGATTGCTTTGGCAAGACAAATATAGTTCATGAATTGAACAACATGAACTCATCAGATTCAACAACCACATCCCCAGCTCCATCATTTGGAACTGGTCTTGGTTCAATCACAAGCTCATACAATACCACTACTTCTAGGAGATAAGAGATGGATCTGATGTCCTCTTCTGGGAAGATGCATGGCTGCAGGCCATTAAGTTAGATAATATCTTCAACGACATAGACTACCAAATGGAGATGGAAATGCTAAACTTATACAAAGTTAAACACTACTAGGACAATGGAATCAACGACATAGAATGGAGACAATGGTTGTCGATGGATCAATGGCCTAGACAACCACCCTATAACTTTTTTAATCATATAAAATAAGCACTCTAGATAAGAAGAATAAAATGGAAATAGGATAAAGACCACTTGCATTGGGGATACAAACCAATCAGAAGCTTATCCATCAAAGAAGGCTACACCATTGTGGCTAAGCACAAGGACCTTCCTAAGGCCCCTATTTGGACACCAATATGGACATCAAATCTTTGGCCAAAATTATCTACCTTCCTTTGGATTTTGGTCCACAACAAAGCTCTCACTTAGGGCACTTTTCTAAAATGAGGCTTCCAAGATCCATCTCAATGTACCCTATTCAACTTTAGTGAGGAAGACAAAGAGCACTTGTTCAATAGTTTCCCCTTCTCCTAAGCTCTTTAGAAATAGGGTACCTCCACCTTTCAAACCTCTCAAACGAAAAGAACAAGCATCAATAATTCTCTTCTAAATTGGACCCGCCTTCCTCTCCATAGCCCCCTGCTCAATAGGACCTGTCATGTCTTCCTTACCTTCCTATTATGGGAAAGCTAGAAAGAAAGAAATGAAAGAATCTTTCAGGAGGAAACCCATCCCATGGAGTTTTTCTGGCAAAATATAAAGATGAATATCCAAGAAATCTTGTTGATTCATAAGTGGGAGACTCGTGACACACAATTAAATCAACGAGAGGATACTGTCTACAGAGCTTAGGGGCTTAATATAGTTCAAAGTAGTATCACAAAGGAATCATGGCGTCAAAATATTTCCATCCCCTCTATGTGGATTCCTCCTCTTCCAGGATTTATTAAAATCATCTTTAATGGGACCTCCAAAGACAATCTAGGGAAAGCAGGTTATGGAGGAGCATTCAGAGATAATAGTGGAATCATAAAAATAATCTTTGCAGGTTATCTAGCAATTGACAGTAATAACGTGGTAGAATTGCAGATGCTACTTCAAGGTCTAAGAATAACCATTGAGCAAAGTTACAACTAGGTGGTAAGAATAACCATTGAACAAGGCTACAACTAGGTGGTAATTGAGAGTGTTTCCCAAATTCTAATAAACATGACAATCAAACTTCAAAATGGGACTCCTAAAAAACAAACTCATTCACAATTTGTGACTTGAAGATGACACAGTGGTGGTTAAGAAAATCTTGGCTATAATCCACCACCACGTCAAATGACAAGCCATCAAAATAGTTGATTGTATTATTATCTTGGGATTAGTGTTCTAAATGATTATGCAACAAACCTAGCAGCGAAACGGGTTTCCACACTCTAGCTATAGAGGACATGAAAATGGAAACTCATGGTTCTCATCGAGAATGCGACAAGACATGTAACAATGAGTTAAGGGAGGAGATCCATGCATCCACAATAAGTAGCCACCTTGCTTGAGAGGAACACGTGGCAAGTTCACACCATGCGGAGCACATGGATCAACATCAAAGTAGTTAATGAAGAAATGGTTCAATCGTTTTTACTTCGCACAAAGGTTCAATCATTTCTACTTTTTAACACACGGAGTAAAAACAACATTTCTATTTTTTAACACATGGAGCAAGGATCAAATTTGAAGGGAAGGTCTCATTTTACTTTGAAGGGCTGTGAGAAATTGAACCCTTCAATGTTGACATTTAAAAATAAATCATTCTTTTCATTTGAAAATTTAAGTGTTAAAAAAAAATTCATTATTTATTAAAAACATTGTATAGAAAAAAAATGACAATAAGAAGAAATCCCGAGTGATTCAACATTTACATGGAATTAGTGAGGTAAACCATGTACATATGATTTATCACTTCCATATTATTTTTATGGGGATTACTCAAGAGTTAGTATAGAGGAGGAGAGACTAAAATAAAGGTTGAGAATGAAGAACATGTAACGGTGATGGAAGATGAGATTGAGAAAAAGCCCATTTAGAAAGAGATTCATGCACTTATTTTGTTAATGTGAACATAGCCATAACCATTAGGAGTATTGGTTTTTTGTATTGCATGTTCTTTGGCCTATTTATTTTTTCAAGGGAAATGTTTGTTTCCTATCATGCTAAAGTGATTAGAGTAGTTGAGAACTACTCACAACCTTATCTGAATGCATAATATGAAATTAGGGGTGAAAGTAGGCTCATGGGGTACTAAAGCTTATTTATGTTTAGAATTGTTTTGAGAAGAGCTCCACTATTAGAACTGTTATGTTACAAGGAAAAAAGAGATAAGGCATCAAATCCCTTAACATTAATAACAAAAACTAAAAAGATGATCTTTGTCCAGTGCCAACATATCCACCTAAAACTAGTGTACTTCTAACATTGTACATCCTTGGGAGATTTAAAATTGTTGATCCTTGTTGTGACTACTTGATCATTGCCATAACCAATGGTTTAAATAAACAACATAAAAGTAAAAAAATTAGAAGAATAACTTTTCCATGACATTTACCTTACCTGTTTTGAAATGAACTTTTCTACATGCTATTAAAAGCATTCTATTATTATCTTTCCAACTAAATAAGTTTTTTAGGATCCACATTTCCATTAATGGAAAAAAAGTTACAAATACCATCACAAAGCTAATTGATATGTTTGTCCATATGGACACAGTTCATGAGTAACTAGCCATTCAATTTCAAACTCCACCTAATCCCTAAGAATCGTCTTCATCGTAATAAACCTAAGTATTAGAAGGCTTGAAAATTTATCTTTCAAACTTTAGTCTTGAGTCTACTAACATCTAGATTTCAAATGAGAGGGATTGATAGGGATTCTCATTTCTATTTTCAAAACTCGGTGCATATAATTATTATTCAAACACATTGAAAAAAGTATCCTTCAAACTTCAATGTGGATCTTACTAGAATTTGGATCTCACACAAGAAGAAGTTTGAGAGGGATTCCACACTTATATTTTCAAATTTTCATGTTATATTTATGTGAAAAGGTTAGACAAAAAACAAGGACTATTATATACTATAATCTCTTTGTGAACCTTACAGATTCAAAAATGTTATTTTGACAAAAAACATATTTACAATCTCTTCTCTTAAATTCTGGGTTGGTAGGTTAGACGAGTGGTATCCAAGGTAATTGTAGACTCCATTTGATATGTCGACATTACAAACCTTTAGCAAGGTTCATCATCAAGACAATGAGTCGATTTGAGTAACGGATAAAGATTTATTAATATATCTTTAACAACACATTTCAAGAGAAAATTAGGAAATTGATAATGTTGACTATATAACTAAGACCAAACCCAAACCCTAAAAATGTTAAGCTAGATAATAAGGAAGTCTAAGTTGTGATTAAAACAAACACCCTAAATTGCTACAATGATTCTAAACTTAGAATAGAATAAAAATCTAAATTAAATTTATTAATATCAAATATTTTTCTTAATGAGTAAATTGTGAATTACTTAACCTATTTTTTATAAATTATGAACTAAATGTAATATGTAATTCTAACCTAGAAATACTACAATTTTTTAGATAAAATAATAATTTAAGAGTATTTTTTAATAATTAGTGAGCTATTGGCCATAACCTAGGAAATATTTGATGTAAAAAAGGTAACCTAAATTATCATATCTCATTTACTCTAGTATAACCTAAAAGGCATTGTTCTAATAAAAATTAAAACTTTAATATTAATCTACAACTTAATCTTGTATTACTATCTAATCTTTTTATAATAAAATTGAACATGGATTTCATTAAAGAACACTGCAATAATTGAAGAGAGGCATTGTTTTGAACAATGTAAATCATGCCAATTATGGTAAAAACCAATTCACCATCCATAGATATGACTCAAATGAACATTTAATTTCACTTCATATACAAAAATACTCAAGTGACTTTTAAGTTGTGAGATCACGCGACTCGGTGAACAAGAAGATGCCAGATGGAAAACCGAGTTGGAAGGATGGAATCCTCTGAGACTAATATTTAATGAAGTTGGTGAATCAATAATGCATGCCAATGACATTAAATTATTTGAAAGTGAACATTGAATCCTAAGTCACAGTCACCGAATTGAACTTGGAACTGGGCAGCCCAGTGGCCCACCGTGGTCCATGCCCATTGGAACCGAGATCCTCATCCATGATCCAACTATTAGAGGGAACTTGGCAAGACTTTGAGTCCTGACTCTCCCACAGTCTAGTGAATCACTCATAACCTCTAGAAGGGCAAATTTTGTAGCTGCCCTTCTATTGCAAATTTACCCACGCTTACTCAATTTCATTATTGACCTGCTAGAAATGAAACTAATTTCTTTTTGCATGGTAAATTTCTTTGTGGCCTTATATGAACGCTAAAATGGCCTTTGAAGGGCTCTAAAGCCTTCAAATTTGAATCCTGACATGGCCAAACTTTCCAATTATGGCCACTTTTGGTTTTATGTTTGTTGAGGGTGGCGAAGGGGTATTCATATGGTTTTTGGTTTGACATCGAGAGTAGGTAAGAGGATGAGTCAAGACGCAAATACGTTTGAATTTGGACATGGACAACGTTAATTCCACTAATAGGGTCAAACAAAGAGAGAAACGCTAGGTGCTGCAGAGGCAACATATTTCTACATGTGCCATACCCCGGACTACGAGGTAAAAATTGAGTGCTTGGAACATGGTATTTGGCAGAAAAAATGATATTCCAGCAAGATTTACAGGTTTTTTTTTGGAATCATGAAAATTTCAGGCTTTTCCCCATATCTATAACTAGTAGTAGGATCCTTAGTTATCTTGATACAAGATTTTATTATGATATTCTCAGTTAACACACCAGAGCCACGAGGTGGTAATGTCTCTGACATTGCTATATGTTGTAGCAAGAGCATGTAGAGTTGATTTTACAATGGGAAATAGCTTGTGTCAAATCTTTAAAATTAAAAAAGTTGTAAATGATTGGTTGTCAATTTCTCATATCCTCTCTTATGGGTTTTCAATTGTAATAATATGCATGAGGAAATCCATTAAGTTGGGAAAATAAGTATTCCTCAAATCTAAATGAAAATTAAGGAGTTTTACTATCAAACTAGGAAAAAAACTAATGGAGTAGGATTTTCATCTAAGAGACCAACTTTGGTATATTTAACCTTAAGAAACTTTCGTATATCTTTTTTCTTTTAGCAGGTTATGAAGAATTGTACTGTTACAAGTATGGTGCTATTGAGACTGAATGTTGTGCATATACATACCATTTTAAGATATTTTAATCCTTCATTCCATTTTGAATGTATATTCCATTTTGAATTTATAGTATAAAAATCATGAGAATTTCTAATTTGTTTAATAAGACCAATTTTCTTCTCTAATTTTATTTAACAATGCCACTTTTCTATTATAGAGTAGGAGAAAGGAGTAAGCTACCGATGCAACGATTTTTCCCTGCGACAATTGTAGTGCCAGCTCTCCGGCCACCGTTTCGGATTTTCTCTCCGTTGTCGGTCTCCGTTCACACACCGTCATGGCTTCCCCGTTCATCCTCTTTCCGTTTCCATCAACGTTCGTCTCCGTCCGTGGCCATCCATTCATTTAATTCGCCACAAACCTGACGATCTCAAATTCAAACCTCTCCCACCCGACGATCTCCTCTGCCTCTTCTCACCATCAAAGAACTTTGCAGGTATCAACTATTGCAGTTTGGATCCCATCACTGTAAATTGCAACAGGTCAGTTCTGTTCTATCTGTAGCTGAGTTCATCACTGTAAAATGCTGTGAAACGTGCCGTTAGACTCTTCCAAATGTAAAGGGTTTGATGTGTACTTCTATATACAATTCTCTGCACAACATTGCCATCAGTGCGTTTGTCATTGCAATATTTCTCCACAATTTCTCTACCCCAAGGTAACTCCTAGCAAAAGAGAAGTCCTCCAATGCAGGCCGGATATACTTTCCATCGCCCAAGATTCATATATTTCCCATTTTCGTCTCTATTTTCTAATGTGTGCCTACTCTTCTATGCTTTCTTGGAAACCAATGGAGAATGTAATGGATCTACAAGTGCTAGGGAGAGCATTTGAAACATTGTGGCAAGGAGAGTCATAGGTAAATTGGACTTTGTTTGAATTAATTACGTTTGTATGTTTAATCACTATTAATGTTGCTCCTCATTGTCTCACAACAAAATTTTGAAAGAATTTGTATATGATATTCATTATATTTAAAAATATTTACGTGGTTGAAAACCTAAAGGAACATTTGCACGAACATTTGCAGATGCCAATACGTTTGAAGCAGTTTTACACATATGTATGCTGAAGCTGAAGAGCATATTGGGGTTGGTGGAGCGGCCAAAGCTTCTAACCCTAAATGTTAATGGATGCTCTGAGTTAGAAGAGCTTCCAAGTATGGAAATATTGGTAACTTTGGAGGTGTTGAGCATAGACGGATGTGTGAAGCTAAAGAGCATACGGGGTTTGGCGCAACTGACAAAACTTTGACTGCTCAATGTCAGTGGGTGCTCTGAATTAGAAGAGTTGCCAAGTATGGAAACATTTACATCTTTGGAGGAGTTGAGGGCAGACGGATGTGTGAAGCTGAGGGGAGACGGATGTGTGAAGCTGAAGAGCATAGGGGGGTTATTTCAGTTGACAAAGCTTTCGAAGCCAACTTTTTGTTCATTTCCTGAGTTAGAGGAGGAAGGTGCTAAACATTGTATGTCGTTGGAGATGCTCGATGTTTATAGATTTCCCAAATTAGTGGCCGGGGTAAACTAGCTAGGCGGGCCATTGAAGGAATATTAACGAAACATAAGAAACAATTTTGCAATGAAAAGGAGAATTCATATATTCTCAGAGCACCATAAACACTGCAAAATATTTGACAGCTTAATGGGCACTATAGGATTTGCATCAATCAATGTGTATGTTGTTGATAGTGCAACTATCAAAGATTTTTATTTTTGGTTTAGAACAATTTTTTTTATACATAGTGGTTGATAATGCCGTTTTTATAATGAGATGATGATTATTTCTGGCTTAGAACCTACTGAAAGTATTTATATAGTGGTTAATATTGCTCTATTTTTATAATCATATGATGATTATTTTGAGACAATTCTCTATCCAAAGATTGGAGTTTTGAGACAACTCTCTATCCAATGATTTCTATATGTTGTTTGGAACAAGATTACAGCTTAGAGGTCTTGAATGAAATTTAAACTAATAGAAGACATGAAATGTTCATCCATCTCAAACCGACAAGTTTCAAGTTGTTTACATTGCATTACTAACCTACAAGGATTCTTTTAATGGGAGGCGATGTTTTCTGTGGCTATCTGCTCGCTCTATTTCAACAAGGAGTTGCAACTGCTGTTTTTTCATGAAGGGTAATTTCAATTTTTGTGTTACATTGTTCTTTGTTTTTGGTAGATCATGACAATATACTTTGATTGTGACCTGTCATAGCCCCGATATAATACAAACAACATTTGCAGCTTCTTTGATGAAGAAGAGGAAATGAATATTAATGGTAGAAAAGCAGTTCCTTAAGGTTACAATTTCCACTGCAAAGCTTGTGTCTTAGCTACTTGCATAGGTCTTTCAAATCTCATTGTTTGCATATTGATGCCGGGGAATTCAAGATAAATCGGGAAAGTCAAAAAAATTTCCTGGTCTTGCCAAAGGATCAGAGAGACCCTCATTTATCCCCATCAACGAAGAAGAAGAAATCCTAGATAGTGGTTGGGTTTTCTTTGGGAAGTTCTTTGTAGACATTTTGAAGTCTATTGCTGAGATCATTGGAGGTCTGTTTTCCTATATTATGGGTGGATTTAGAAAAAAATATCCTTACAAGAAACAAAATTTATGGCCACTTCAGGATAGCCTTATTCCACATGATGATGGTGATATTGAACCCCAACTAACACCAAGAAAAAAGAAAACAATGACATTCAGGGAGCTAGAAATCGATGCATCGATCTCTCCTCCTTCTACATCTAGTTTACATAATGATGATTATGGGCCCACAAGAGAATATATGAGTCCGTTTATTTCTAATAGGTCTATCAATCAAAATCATGGATATTATTAGGATGAAGACAATCAAGACCATGTGCAGCCATTGAGACATCATTCATCTGCTCCTGAAACATATTTTTAAAGGGATTATGATACAACTGATGAAGTTGTATTCAGAGATGTACAAGAAACCACAGGCATTTATAAACCAGTGGAGATTAAGCCCGTAGACTATGGCGATCCTATGTATAATCATCACAACATCAGGTCCTGAATGGGGATGGGACAATACTATGATTATTGATTGCATTGCATTAGGTCTTTCATCTTACAAACTCATTCCTTCGGACAGTGCAATGTAGCCTTCACCAGTAACTGATTTGCTCAAGTCATTTTGTTTTGGAATTCCAACCCTTTGAATGGCTGCAGCAGTCACTTTCAGGGTTCGGGTATTTCGCTGGTCTTATTTTCCCTCCATTTACAGCTTCAATCAATGTTTATGAATGCTTTATGTATAAAATGGATTTGGGTTATTGGGTGGGGATTTTTGGGGCTGTGTTATATGTTGAAGAGGCTATCCTGAAAATTGTTGAATGTTGAGGAGAAAGCAACTTTGAAAGAGGAGGAAATGTAACAGACATAAAGTACATATAACAATAATAAGAATAATGATGTTCAAAGGGCACATGACTAAAAGTGCACACAATCTAACATGTTATTGTATTGACTCACTTATTCATTATCAATTATATATTTTTGTATCTGTATGGATTCTTTATGTTACCCTTCTTATGTTGGATGTTTCCTGTAACTGAACTAGTGTTCTTTACAATGTCTTCAAAGGTGTTGCATTTATTTGTTACATTCTGCATTGCCATTCCTGTTTTGTGTAGGAAATGCTTTTCTATTTTCCTGGGTTATTGGATGAACATATTTGGATACCTCTTTGGCCTGTTGCTTGTTGCAGGTAGATAGCTTTGTTAAAATTTATCCTGGGGTTTCTCATGGCTGGACTGTAAGATACAATGAGAATGATGAAGTTGCTGTAAAGAATGTTGAAGAGTCTCATGACAAAATGCTAGAATGGTTGAATAAATACCTTAAGTGATAAAATACATCTATGTATTAGAAATATATTGATGTTCATTGTCTGGATGAGATCTCTTTTATTTATTACTACAAAATAACTTGATGGATATATACATGTCACTCGTAAAAAGGTATACCTATTTCCAGTAAAATCCATTAAAGGTTGCAGTTGACATTTGCTGGTTTTCTGATAGCAATGGTTATTGCCTCGTTTTTCTGATGTTGACATGATGTATGAAATGTCTTGGATGCAATGATAGTGACGCAATGGTCATTTCCCAATTTTTCTGATGTTGACATGATGTATGAAATGTCTTGGATGCAATGATAGTAATACACATTGTAAATTATAAATTCCAAAAGAAATTGATTTTCACTGAACTAGGAAGTTGAATTGGTAATAACCATTGCTTCACATGGTTGATGCTTTATTATTTTTTCATCTATATTTACATAATTAAAACAATATTTTTTCATTGAGTTTCAGAGCTCTTCATGATTAGGGACATTTTTCTTTCTTCTTGGAATTATTCAACTCCAGAATTTGAAAGTTCCACTTTAATATCTAATCGTTTTTGTCAGAAAGAAACATGATTTATTCCTTTTATACCATTATATGGCGTTATTGCTTATGCATACAACTTAAATTGTATCTTAAAAGAGGTTGGTCATGAATATTTCTGTGCAGAAGAATTGACATGATTTCCTTAAGTTTAATTTTGATGATGATTTTTCCTACTCATGTTGGCCACCTTCCACATAGGGGAGGAGAAAAAACCAAAAAATTCCAGATGGGGCAAGGTTCCTTCACATTTCTTATGGTTTTAATGTCATGTTTGCCAATTTCTTATATGCTTTCCATATTGTTATTATGTCTTTTTTATGACATATGTACCTCCATTGGAGTTCAACTTAACTTCCTTTGTCCTACCATGATACCAACAATTTGACATGATGTTGTTATGGCATTGCAATTTAGCATTTTTTATTTGGGTTCTGCTACCACATTTTATGTTTTATTTTGTTTTTTAAAGGGATTGGGATATTGTAGTCCTGCATATGTATTAATTTTTAATTATTGGTTAAAAGAGTGATGATTCTTCCTCTTTGTTTGATATTCCCTCTTTGTTAGATTTTTGCAGAGTACAAGTTGGTCGTTTATTTATCTAGATAGTGTTTCAGAGCTTATAGTTGCAAATGGCAAGTAATGTTAGATTTAGAGCAAGGGTAGGACCTACGATAGACACAAGTAATAGGGCTGAAACCACTTGATATGTCCTCGTAATTCAAATTTTCAGTGGATGCCAATTTTCCATTTTGGTGGCATATCAGGGCTTTGATGTTTGTGATGTGATTGGAGGAGCTACTTTGCCATGTTGGTAGAGATTTGATCATATTATCTGCTATTATCTGTTCTTAGTTGGATCATATTTAAAGTGGAGACCAAAGTGGATGTCAAAATATGTGATTTATTCTAACTCTTATAATGCCAAAGAACTTGGTACTAGTTTAGCTATTAGAGCTGTGTTTTTCTTGTTAAATGTTACTGATTTGAAAAAAAAATAAGGTTTGTTGGACATAAATTTATTTAGATGGCTTTATTTTGTAGGCCTTTTTGCAAAAGAAGTGTTTGTCTTGGGTTAATTCTCGTCAGTTATAAACAATTACTAGAAAACGAGTATTATCCACTTTGTCACATGGTTCAAATCTATGTATTCAACTTACATATAAGGTAATAAATATTGTTGCCTGTCTATTTGTACCAGTCTATGTTCCACTATTTTGAACCAAAATATAAATGAAAGATGAGACATGGTGGTGAATCACCATGGTGGCAATGGGCATAGATGCAAATTTACCTGCAATTGTAAAACCTCCCCCTCCAGGACATTGGTAAATACACTTCATTTTATAGCCAAGGTGGAGTCCCAAAAGTTTAGCTTTGCTTTACACTTTCTATAATTACCAATTTTTTGTTTCACTGTATTTCACTTATAGTCCATTGCACATTGCGTTGTCACTAGAGGATGATATGATGCCAATTGATGGTGTAGCTAATCTAGTTGGCAAGTTGGTTAGTATGAAGAAAATTTAACTGTAAGCTTTATGATTGAGTGCAGCCTGTTAACCTTATATTTGGTTATATTCTGCATCTCATTTCATTTGGAAAATGGCAGACATCATACATATCATGAAATGCAAAATGATAAATCTTAGGAAGATCAGTGTCATTTTTCCAAATATTTTGTTATGGAAATGTTCTTAACATAAAAGGGTTTAAGTTTCAGAGCAATTCTTATGGTTGCCACAACTATCCTTAACATAGAAAGGCTTTAGACAACGTTTGACCAAGTTTTTGATACATGGGAGTGGCCTATGTAGAAGTTTTCCACAAATTTTAGGAAATGTCGAAGGGGACATCGAGGTCTACAACATAGGAGACACTGCCATAAATGCTACAAAATTTATATTAGAAAACATAAAAATGGAAGTTGAAACCCAAGTCATTGAAGTTTTTAATTTTATAATCTAAAGACTAATACAAGTTTACAACATACATCAAGTGAAATAAAACTAAATTCAACCATACACAAGCCCATGCATCCTCCACCAACCTATTAGGTCATTGTTGCTAGATATATACAGGGTAACATGCCTTGATATCAACTCCATGAATGGTATTGTGGCCTGAATATCTCCAAGCAAAAAATATATAGGATAAGATGCCTTGATATCAACCCCAGGAATGGTATTGAGTGACTTGAATATCTCCAAGCATGAAATACACAGGATAACCTAACTTGATATCAACCCCTGGAATGGTATTGATTAACTAATAATAGAGCTTAAATGATAGCTTCAATATTGACTACCACCCACAACATGACACAAACAATAGCCAGATTTGATTCCAACTACCACAAGATTGGTAATAATTGGTTTTAGGATGATTAAACAAAAAAATATGAAAATTAAAGCTTCAATTGGGGATGTGTACACTTCAGAAACAAAGCAAAGCTGACTAGAATTGGTAGAGGTGCAAAATCATGTACAATGATATGATCTTGGAATACAAAAATTTTGAAATATGAACCATTAGAGTCTCAAGGAAATCACCAGATGCTCCCAGGAAAAACTAGATAGAGCTTGAATTCCATGATAGTAGGAGTATCCTATTCCAAAGGACTCCAACTGTGTCAAAACATCATTTCACCTGAGGCCTCCTCTTTTCCACTTCCCCAACATAATCAGAAATCTGATCAGACTTAAAAATCAGCTTCCCCTTTCCTTCAACAACAACATTTTCTTGACCCAAATAACTGTTTGATTCCAGCCAAGTTATTGCTTCACATGGTAGTAGATTTCATTTTACACCAACTTTTGCCTAACTCAGCTTTGGTCAACAAAATAAACTTGAAAGACATCATCAAATTGGGGCATTCCATCCTTGTAATTAGGGAAAACATCAAACTTACAACAAGGGTGATGTCGGTCTTGAGGTGTCTCTGGCTTTCAAGATCATCAGAAATGTAGAATATTGAATATTTTCTAATAAATTGTTGCAATCACACTAAAAAATCCTTGTATAAACTTCCTTGCATTGCTACAACAACTCATAATTTTGTTGTGAAACATGAACTTGACTCTGAATTTAGAATTCATATCCAATTAACTGCTTAGAATCCCCGAACAGTCCACCATCTCCATATATTGTATCTTCAAGGAAAATAAACAAATGTTAATATACTTTATAGTTGATCTTTGCCATATCCATGAATTAAAATGGGTTTTAAATTTATTACAAAAAGGAATCAATGACATTGCTTGTGAACTAAGTTATAAAAATCACAATCCAATTTAAGAAAAAAATGTGGAGAAGCTTTACTAAATAGAAGCAAATGTACGCTGACCGTGTCGTCGAAAGACATGTAATCATCCAAGCACTTTGAAGAGGCGGAGTTCCAACCAAGGTGAGGTTCAAGCCAAGGCGGAGTTCCAGTCAGGGCACAGTTCCAACCGCTGCGTAGTTCCATCTAGGGCAGGGTTCCAACAAGGGTGGAGTTTCAATAAGGGCAGGGGTCCAACAAGGGCAGGGTTCCAGTGAGGTAAGATTTCATTCCAATAAAGTTCATGCATTGTCGAACGTAATTCCTATAGAGAGTTATTGAGCTAGAAAATATTTAGATATTTGGAATCTTCACAGTTCTACGTTGGTAATTTTGGATGGGAAAAGTTCCAGCCGGGGCAGAGTTCCAACTGAGGCACAGTTCCAGCCAGAACATAGTTCCAACAGGGGCAGAGTTCCATCCGAGAGCAGAGTTCCAACCTATGGCAGAGTTCCAGCAGGGGAAGACTTCCAGCCGGGGCAGAGTTCCAGTCGGGGCAGAGTTCCAGCCGAGGAAATGTCACAACTCCCTCTAGAAAACTTAACACCACCATTGACCTATCATCTAGGGTTTGACGAAGACAACCCTTTCCATATGTAAGAAGATGATCTCAAGCACCCAACACTCTTTCCATACTTTTAATCCCGCTGCATTCAAAGTGTGGAATGTAAGAACATTGTTATATTCTAGACATCGTAAGCTTCAATAGCTGCATTAAAGGGATTCGCATGAATGACAAAATCGAGGTTGAGGTCAAGCTTTTCATCCAAATGATGAGAAAATAATAAGCTCCTAATATTCTTACGTATAATACCCTAGTAGCTGGGTTCTGCAAGACAAAGAAATTCAGCTGACACAGAGTTCCAGCCGGGGAAGAGTTCCAACGGGGGCAGAGTTTCAGCCGAGGCAAATTTCCAGCCGAGGCAGAGTTCCAATCAGGGCAAAGTGATAGCTCCCTCTAGCAAACTTAACACCACCATTTACCTGTCATCTAGGGTTTGACACAATCATAACTCAGCTAGGATAGGGCACCACATTCATGCTACAACAGTCATAGTTTAGCAGAGAAAGGGACACGGTAGCCACAGTACAACAGAGAAGGGACACATTGTCCCTCACAGGAACCCTGCCTCGATTGGAACTCTACCCTGGTTGGAACTCTGCCCCGGTTGGAACCATGCCCCGATTGGAACTCTGCCCCAGCTGGAACTTTGCCCCGGTTGGAACTTTGCCTCGCTGGAACTCTGCCCCGGCTGGAACTTTGCCCCATTGGAACTCTGCTTCGACTGGAACTCTGTCCTCGGTTGGAAACTATATGGTTATCTAAAGTAAAATATGGTTATGATATCATGACCAATCCATGGAAACTATATGCCTCCAACGCAGATATAGAGAAAAAAAATAAAGGACTTAAGCCTTGCATATTTTGCAATAGATTTGATCCATTCCATGCCAATTAACCCATCCGATTATTTATTCATATTCTCCACCACAATGCTACCTCAACATACATGTCATCTTGTAGATGCTATACAGGCCATGGTGGGATTTCAACAATTTCTCTCATGTGCATAGGGGAGATGACCAACCCTTTTTAGAATGTATGGACCTTGGCCAGGATGGCTAGAGGGGAGTCCCCATTGGCTAATAGGATTGACACTGGCCTATAACCCTTTTTAATTGTGTATTTCAACATAATGAGGTGTATTCTGTCTCCTTATCTTTCCTGGATGTTGTGTTACTTTTATCTCCCAACTGGGCCTCTATTTTGTATGTGGGAATAATGAGTATGGTGAACAAAAGGAAGGGGAAATGCTACCAGGTGGAGCCCACATGAGAGTATAATTTGCACAAAGGTCAACATTTTTTAGATTGAAAGGTTTTGTTTCTGTAAAGAGTTAAGACCAATGAAGAGCTTCTCATAAGACCTTTTTAGCAAGCATGAGTTGTATATTGGAAATCTTTGAGATTCACCCTCTCAATTGTATCAATTTGTGACCCTCTCTATTAAGTATCATCTTATTAATCCCATGATTTCCTAGATCCATCTTTGTCTAAATGTTTTAGCGTTATCAATAAAATCTTGTATTTGAAATTGGTGTATTCTCCACTAGGTTCGGGGTTTTTATATAGTGACTTGACAAGCTTGGGGATTTCATGTGATGTGGTGTTAGTGCTTCCATGTCTTGTTAGTGATTGCAAGGATCTCAATAACTCAACTCAGACAAAGAGTTTGTTACAGTACTAAATTCATTTGGTTCAATGTGTATTTTCTTCATTGGGGTTGATGGATTTATTCATGCATCGAATACCCTAACCCTATTTTATTGTAAACCTCTTTGATATTCTTCATACGTATCATCTTAAAAATCAAAATATTTGATATGCTAATTGTGGTTCCTGGGTGATGAATATTTGCTCATTCTTTGTGCTTCAAGCTTCTAAGTGATTTTTCCACAATAATTTAGGAGAGCTCTATTAGTCCTACCATTTGAGTAGAAAGTCATGCCTTAAGAGATATATTATGTTGAGTTGTTGGACTATTCCAAGGAGGCTCAAGATTCAATTTACAGTTATGGATGCGTTGGCATAATTCCCTATCCAAGAACATTTCAATGAAAACAAGAGGAAGAAAAGTGTAGTATGTGTGCATGAAATATGATGCACAAGAGGTCGCTAAAGTAACCTACATGGTAAATGAAGCAATGAGGTGCAAGATTATTATGATTTTTATAGTTTAAACCACATAAATAAGAAGTCAATTAACAGAAAACCAATATTATCCACTTTGGTCATTTATAAACAATTACCAGAAAACCAGTATTATCCACTTTGTCACATGGTTCAAATCTATGTATTCAGCTTGCATATAAGGTAATAAATATTGTTTCCTATCTTTTTGTACCAGTCTATGTTCCACTATTTTTCAACCAAAATATAAATGAAAGATGAGACATGGCAGTGAATCACCATGGTGGCAATGGGCATAGATGCAAATTCGCCTGCAATTGTAAAACCTCTCCCTCCAGGACATTGGTAAAGACACTTCATTTTGCAGCCAAGGTGGAGTCCCAAAATTTCAGTTGTGCTTTACACTTTCTATAATTACCAATTTTTTGTTTCACTGTATTCTACTTATAGTCCTTTGCACATTGTGTTGTTACTAGAGGATGATATGATATTCTAGTTTTATATGACGCCAATTGATGGTGTAGCTGATCTAGTTGGCAAGTTGGCTGGTATGAAGAAAATTCAACTGTAAGCTTTATGATTGAAAAGCTTATGTATCTTTCCCTCTCTAACAATCAGCTCAATGGTGACATTGAAAAGCTATCCAGCTTACAAAGTCTTAGTGATCTTGATCTGAGCTTGAATCAGTTCAGTGGCACTATCCCTAGGATCTTGTTCAGTTTCCCACTCACATCTTTTCGATTGCAGAGAAACTCTTTCTATGGATCCATTATGCCCCAAGTTCAAGTCAATATCCAAACGGTGGACCTCAGTTATAATCTCCTCATAGGCCGGGTCTCCCCCCTGCTGGCCTACATCTAGAGTCTGTACCTCAATAACAACCATTTCACAGGGGCAGTTCCTGAAGAATTCACCAACATGATTCTTTATGCTAATATTCAAATCATGTACCTCCAACACAACTATCTCACTCACATCACTCTAAATCCCTCCACCATGCTGCCCCTCACAAGCTCTATGTGCATTCAGTATAACTGCATGTTGCCTCCTATTCAGCCTCCATGTCCATTCAAAGCAGGAAAGCAGAAAAACAGGCCTACATACCAATGCAACTTGATGGGATAACTAAGGTTGCATTCAAGGGGAAATATTGTTTCAATGGCTCTGCAGGATCAAATTCCCACAACCAAGCAGGCCAACGCTATTCAGAAACAACAGGCCATTCAAGTCTACAAGCCTATTCATGATAGGAAACTATTTTTTTACAGGTTAGTGTATATCCAATTTGTATAAATAGTAATATACATATTTTTTGCATTCTTGTATTTATCTTTACATCTGAAAACCTTAGAGCGATGGAAAGAACAAGTCTTTGGTCCATGGGTTTGTCTGAATCTTTGTGGTGTAGAGCTGGAATTTATCCTTTTTGTGCAGAGAAGCGGCCCATGTGACTGAGAGGGAACATACCAAAATAATGTTGAGACGAGGGAAATAAAATGAACTGTCACTGTTTGGGATTATGGATGGTTGTATTTGATAATGGGGGACATCGTTATTTTTTATTATTTTTTCCAACTTGCTGGCATGAATACTCCACATTTGGTATGTTTATGGAGAATGGAATATTCCACATTTGGTATATTTACGAATTATTGCAGATAATAAATATAAGTTTGTAGGTCACTTTGAAGAAAATGCATTATTCCAGATAGTATATGTTTGTGGGTCAGTTTGAAAAGGATCACTAAGAATGATTGCTTTATGAAGAAATGCACAACGCTGGTGTCTCTCATGATACGGTAATTAGTTTTTTTTTGGTAATTACAAACATAACTCTTAAATAGAACTGTTTGATCTTGTAATTCATTGGTTGATTCTATTTATAATATAATATTGATCACTTTTATTATTTGTATTTTTGGGTGTATTTTACAACTTAGGATGGAAGAAATAATTTTTTTTTATCATTTATTCTGAGGAAAATGAAGAATGGTTGGTTTATGAATAAATGCACTGCGTTGGTATTTTCCAAATTTCACATTTGGTATGTGAATGGAGTACGCATGAGCAGTTTTGAGAGGATAATGAAGATAGAGCCATGGATAAATGTATTATTATAGTTAATGAAATAATTTTGTTTTATCATTTATTCCGAGGTTAATGAAGAATGACTGGTTTACGAATAAATGCATATCATTGGTATTTTCCAAATTTCACATTTGGTATGTTAATGGAGTATGCATGACCAGTTTTGAGAGGATAATGAAGATAGGGCCATGGATAAATGTATTATTACAGTTAATGAATATTAGGCTAAAAGTTAGTTGTGAGAGGATAATGAAGAATGGCTATACGATTTAACAATGATATCAAATTTAACTCATGGAGAACCTTGCATACCTCCTACTATGTCAACTATCCCATTTGCCTAACTATCAACATTTCTACAAAATCCAATCAATTAGATCATATCACAAAGTCCAATCAATCAAGATCTGTCTCTAACCCAAATTTAAGCATTCATATTAGAAATGCAATACATACAAATGAACATGACTAGAGAAATTTTTACAAACTAGACAAAAGAATCAAGTCATTTTATAGGATGATTAGAGCTTGTTACTAGGAATGACTAGGCCATGGTTCTACATGCAGAAAGTTGCCCATGCACTCGCAAACTCTATTCATACTTCACCATCTAAGGATGCCTTCAATTGGTCTTGAGGAACCACAAAAGCAGTGGGGAGATGAGAGCAATGATATTTTCATCCAAAGAATCAAAAATTTAAAAAAAGAATTAGTAGGGTGGGAAATGTCGCTTTCTCCTTTGTTTTTCACCCTTCTATTTTCCTGAGTTATATAGAATCTGATTTTTTACTTTCAGCTGCCAAATATGATTATCTATAGACATGGATACAAGCTACCCTGCTAAAAAGACATACATATACTCTTCAAGAGCTGTTGTTGAATGGAAATGCTCTCTTCACTTGCAGCATTCTGGCATCCTACTGGAACACCCTGCCATCTTCTCCACCTTCTTAACTGAAGTTTACAACCAATGTAGACTTGCATCTACTTCAGGTTCTGAAGCTACATCAGTAAGCAATGGATGAATAATAATCTGCATTTTCCACCAAAGGCATTAGTAGAACGTTTAGCACTTCAGCGACAACAAAGTTATGTAATGCAAATATCCATAGCTTCCACAAACAAATGCCACATCTACAGCATAGTTTATGACATGTAGAATTCCACACTTGCACTCTTCATAGAATAGCACACAAGGCAAGAATCCACTGCAATATCATAATCTCTGCAGAGGCATAGGTTTCAACAAGGGAGGAGGAGAATGGAAACGTTGTTCTTCTGACAGACCTTGCAAGTTCTCTGATCCCTTGGGTTCTTACTACCTCTCAAGGATCTCACGCGACGAGCATCTGCATTTGGATCTATGTGTGATGATTCTGCATCATCCGCTTCACTATCACCACATCCTTCCTTGTTTTGTTCCCTGCCCTGTACCATAGCATGTTGAAGGCTTTTTCTCAAGAATTTCACCATTGCCTCCTTATGCTTAGCTTTGCTCTGCAATATACAAGCTTCCAGTTTCAACTATTTCACCTGCTCCTCTAGTTCTCTCTTTCTAAGATTGATCTTCTCCATTTCCAAGTCTTTTTCCTTCATTTTCCTTAAGATGCTTTCCTCAATCATAGAAAGCATAGATTGTGAATGTCTTTGCCTCTTCTCTTCAAGAGATTGCCTCAGCTGATCTGCGTATAAATCAATACATGCAAGAGAATTTAGTAAGCTTCTCAAGGATTCAACAAACAAGTCCTACAGTTTCGAACTATGTTTATGAAGCCTATATTTTTGCAGTTTTATAGGCATCTCCTAGAGTTGAAATCAATGGACTGTTTAATTACTTCAAATCCATAATGCAAGGAAAATGAATAATATATGCACCTGTGCCCTCACAAATTGATCAAGCTCTTCTTTATGTTTTTGCAACTGTGATGTTATATCACATGTTAGAAAATTAAAGGTAGAAGCTGCACCACCTCTGGTTGCAGATGATCTTGAAGAATTTATTTTCGTCATCCTTAAATGCCAAGAGTAGACCGGTTGACACAGCCCCCACTGAGTTTGGTACAATCCCTGGTCCTGTGGTTGGGGCTTGCTGATGAAGGTTAGACAAATTTATTAACATGGGCCTTTGATGTTGCAAAGCAATAAGATCCACAGCTTCCCTTGGTCTCTTTCGTGATGTAGGCTCCTCTGGCAAATGGAAGATTGCTCCATTCTGCTGACCATGCACAGAATTGGGCACTACAAAATGAAGAACATATACTTGACATGTCAGCTAGATTCACAATGGCTATCTCATATGCAAATGTAATGCTAGGGTTATATGAAATTAATATTATGATGGCAAAAATCCATCAAGCCATCCTTTTCAAAGTAATAACTTATTTCCTCAGAAGATTGGAAATTCTTCATTAATATGACAATAGGACCTTTCCAGCAGAAGAGGAGAGGAAATATAAATGAATATTAACAATAGCTTCCTCTAGAGATGAAGTGGCAGAGATGCAAAAAACTTGAGTAAAATCATTCCCAGTTAGACTGAAATAAAATTTTCTTGCAAACCCTGGTACAAAATAATCTGTCTTGAATCAGGAAATTCACAATTCTACGACCGACGATCTATTATCTTGGATATGCTTAAGATCAATATCATAAGGATGGTAGATATTTATTGAAAATCATTTTGCCCATTAATTTTGAACACTTGAAGATAGATATACCGATATCCACTTGACCTTAATAACTACTAAAAGGCAAAAATCTTGACTAACCTTTAGCCATAGATTTTAAAAACTTGAAGATACATGTACTGGTAGCCACCTGACCTTAATAACTATGAAAGAAGATGAAGCCTGTATAAATTTTAGCCATAGATTTTAAGAACTTGAAGATACCTATACTGATAGCCACTCGACCTTAAAAACTACAAAAGGATACGAAGCCTGGATATCTTTTCGCCATAGCCTATGAGGATAACACATTATCTCATGTTGCACGAATGAATATCTGGAAACTCACAAACTCTATCTGGTTTGAAGTGATTCGTAGAAAATCTTGTGGAACCAAGGCAAGATTCTCAATGGAAGGAAAGAGACACGATGTACATGAATGCCATAGAGAACTAAGCCACAACCGATTTGTTTCAATACACTTGAAGTAAGCACATTTGATTTCAATCCTTCGAAGCATTTCTTCTTAACCCAAGAACAGGATAATGATCCCCTCTGTAAGCCCTTGTTCCCAAATCTGCCCCCTTCTTCTCATCTCCTGGTCACTTGAATCTGAACAACTGCATGTAACCGAGGGTAATCTCACCAAATAGCAAGCCATTGAAGCATATGGATGGGAAAAAGTGGCCGATGGAGTTTACAGTGAACAGGATCTAAACTGAGAAGAGGCAGAGCAGTAATTCCTGCGGGATCGAGGTTTGAATTCTGGATCGTCGAGAGGAGGGATGTGGGTCCGTGGCTAATTTCATGGATGGCAAAGGATGGAGGGAGACGATGATGTAAGTTGACGAAAACAGAAAGGGCATGAACGGGGCAGTGAGGACAATGACTGAACGGGGACCGACGACGGAGAGGAAATCCTGGATGGTGGTCAGAGAGCCAGCGCGACGATTGTCGTCGGGCAAAATTGTCGCGTTGGTAACTTACTCCGTAGGAGAAATGTTGAAGTGACTTTCCCAAGAGAACAAAAAATATTTTATTCAACCATTTGACCTATAACTATTTGTTCAAGAACCTTTTCTAAGTACTTTCTTACAACCATATACTCTAAACCACAAGTTATACCTTTTCTATATATACACATAAGAAGCTTTTGTTTTGCTTTTACCTCTCTCTTGTTTCACTGTGATTTATACAACCTTATACCCTCTTACTTACTAACAAATTCCACACTCGTCGTTCCATAGGCACAAGGAAAGATCAAATGCTACTTTGAAGCTACTAAATATCCTGATCCACAAGGCTAAGTTCCTAGGTTTGGGGAAAAAATTAGAAATATCTAGTCAAAACCATAGCTTCGTCAACAGGGTAAGTTATTGATTTCCCCCTAAGTGGGGGATATGTTTTTTACAACTCTGTAGCCAAAACAAACTTAAATAGTTATTGACTATAATCCCCTAGTCTCATCACTATAATGAAGCGATAAAGAGAAATGAGTAATTATCTATTAAAAGCTTAATCCTAGCATAAGGCCTTTGATAATCCAAAAAATGGATTCAATAGACTCCAAAACCCTCCCAATTACTGAAAAATTTACCTAATTAATAATTAGGATTGATTTCACCCTTGAACACATGTCCAATAAACAATGTCCAATAACTTGGACACGTGACCAATAAACAAACCCCATTGGCTTGTCAATCAGAATGTGTATTGAAAGTTCTTCCCATATGAATAAATGTTAATGTATTTAGAATTTCGCACTTTGCTTCTACGTAGACACATAGGTGAAAATTAACCTACATAAAGTGAAATTAAAGATTGGACAATCGTCATATTCAACAAACAATGAAGAAGAAAAAATGAATTGCCCTTCACAATCAAGAGAAAAATTGGATAAGTAGAAAAAATATTCCATGACGACTGAGAAAACAAGTGATCATATGGATTTTACAACGCTGAGGAAACTAATTGGTTGACTCAAACTGCATCAAAAAAGCCTCTTTTAATTTTGTTTTCAGTTTTTCGTTGATTTGGAAGATATGTAAACAAGAGTAACTTCCCAAAATGGCCATCTTACATGTGTTGAATATTTAATTTTCAAGAGTATGATGAATACAATATTACTCACTTGAATTGTACTACATACATTCTAGAACAATCCATCTAATATCAACCAAATATCTCAAACTTGAAAACCTAACAAGTATTTTAGGGAGAAACTCAAAGACTAAAAAATGATCCCGCGATCATGATGTAAATAGCACTCTACCACAAGAATCAATACATAGGAAATAACCTTCAAAAATTCTTTTTAATGTTTCAACAAACTAAGTGCTAATAGTGATGAACACTTTATTCCCTCTAAATCTTGAGTTGAAAGACTTCATAACTAAAAAAAACAAAAAAGACGAATTGGAAACTCAAGTTCAAGGACTATCAAGGTAGTATAAGTTTCTATGGACATAGATTATTTGGTATATAAAGGGTTAGCTGTACAATTTTTAAAGGATTTATGGTTAGTGAAGTAGGTTAGTGACTAGCACAACCATGAGTAAAGTTGTTCATGAACACTGATAGGCCCAGTGGTAAATAAAGATTAAAATATATAATTTTATATTAAAATAATACTAGTTTTTTCTTTAACCAACGCTTTTATTTAAATCTTGAAGAAGATGCATTTAAGCAAAACAAGATACAACTACTATGAAATGAATCCGTACTAATCTTGTTGATCCACTCAAGGAATTTTAAAATCTCAGATAATATCTAAACACCTATTGAAGTAATTAAGTAATAGTTACGAAGGGAATAGGTTAGTAAACCATGATGGTTAAGGAGTTAATAAGTTAGTAATTATGGCACATTAGTAGGTTGGTTGACCAATGTTTAAAAAGTTCATGAATTAGCAAATAAATAGTTAGAAGATGTGTTTCTTAGTGGGTTAATTCCAATGGTACCTATAGGAAAATTGCAATGGTGGCTATGTCCTTGTTTTATTTCTATATGGTTAGGCAAATATAATAACATATAGAAACTTTGTCATCAATACATAGCATAAAAAACATAAATATATATATCCAAAGTTAGGTGAAATTTTATATTAAGATATATTTCTACAAATACATGTTGATTTCTTTACAAAATAATATTGATTTTTAAAATTGGCAAGATAAAACTATTGAAAATCTAACATGAAAAATGTTATTTATTTATTGATAATCTTAACCTTCTTCCAAATTAAGCTACACTTTGAAATTGTTTGGTTTATAAAAAGCTATTTGTAGTATATATTTCAATTATTTTTAATCTAAATCAATAAAATTTAATATATATTTTTATATATAAATATTAATTATAATATTTTTATAAAACAACATTTTTAAAAATGAGATATAAATTATTCTGTTAATTTTTAAATAGAAATAATAATTAAACAAAGTACTCAAAACGTCCATATATTTATCAAAGATGTCAATTCCAAATTAAAATAAAGTCGTGAAAAAAAAACTTAATCGAGATTAAAACAATTGACGATAAAATCCAAAAATAAGCTTTATAAAAAAACCTATTAAAGCTCAAAATATATTCAATAGTTGCAGTTGGAAAATAATAAACAATAGTTACACCTCTATGAAGAAAAAGGAAAATCATATATAAAGCAAAAGGAAAAAGATATGACATACGATAAAAGAACTATTTAACATTTTAAACTATTCCCTTTTTTAGTTACTCTTGAGATACAAATGAGTTGCAAAATGACTACCAAAACTCAACATCATTATATGTCACACAGCGTATCATACTAAAAATTTGTATGGTTCAATTTTCAACTTTAAACAGTGCATCATTTTGGGTATTCAGCTTATCAAAGGTTAAGCCATACAATAAGAACATGCTGCAGATGAAAGTATATAAATTTAACAAAATGTTTTCCTATCCAAGATCCCCTCTATCTAATCAAGCATAAATTTAACATAATAAAGGATGTAAATTGAAAAAGGAGATTGTGCCTTCTTCTCTATTGTCTGAATTTCATGTGAATCTAGGTTCTCCTTTCTTCCATTCCTCATTGTCAAGAACAAAGAAAAAGTGCAGAAATTGAGTCAGCCATCCTTTTTCATCTTATAGAGTAACTGCCTCCTCTATTCAATGTGAAGGTTCTCCTTTGATAACATGGAGTGTTGCTGGAGTTCCATAACTAAAAGGTAGTTATGCGGATCACTAGATAACTCTAGATTCTCTATTTCTCAATATATATACAAATATATTTATACACTTATGAAGGGATGAAGATTCTCCGTTTCTCAATATATATACTAATATATTTATATGCTTATAAAAGGATGAGAGAGTTAACGAACCATAGTATTTTATTATAAAATAAATTGGAAACAAATACCACGGGGGAGGTAACCCAATGATACATTGGGTGCTAATTCCCTTTGAAAGCGTTCATACCTCTGGGATCACAAGCACCTAAACTTGTTCAAGCATAATATCGTAAGTAATACCACTGCTCTAACAACAGCTCCAACTACCAGAAAGAAAATAAAAAAAGTGGTTCTCAAGACTTCTTGTGGCTTCCATGTATCCACTAGCATGCATGCACCATCCATTTAGCCGCCATCACGATGATATGCTGCTTTAGTTCATAGCACGCAGCTTACTAAGCTCTATCCAATTTTGTTTATTATATTTTTTTAATATTGTTTACTGAATTCGTGTGGGCTCTTGCATAGCTCTCAAGCCAGGCGTCTAGTTCATAACACGCGGCTTACTAAGCTCTATCCAATTTTGTTTATTATATTTTTTTAATATTGTTTGCTGAATTCATGTGGGCTCTTGCATAGCTCTCAAGCCAGGCATCTAATTGTTGCTCTATCCATTTTGTGTTTATTATATTTTTTTAATATTGTTTACTGAATTCGTGTGGGCTCTTGCATAGCTCTAACGCCAAGCGTCTAATTGTTATTTTTGTTTTGTCATAGTGACAATCCTCGAGTTTTGAGGCCGAACAACTGGAGGATGCTGCAACGATTTGGGAACCTACCATACAAGCCACTGACATGGTTAACAACCAAGGTGGCAATATAAGATTAAGAAGATTTTAGATAAGAATTAATGAGAAAGAAGTAACATGTTTTTCATTCCATCTACTAGAGTTTCTGCTTTTCTGCTTTTGCTTTTAATAATGATTTAGCAAGAATGCCACAATCACATTTTTTTCCACTTAATGCTTATGTCGATTTTCAGCTTTGTGTATCACTTCTAATTTCCAGAGTTTAAAATCTGCCCAATTCGAGTTTTAGCAAAGTCTACATTGAAAAAAACGTAAAAACTACTTAATATTACACTTGAATACATAATATACTGTCACATTATATCAAGACTAAACACAGGTACATCCCCACACTGAAAAGTTTTATTTGGCAATGGTCCAAAACATCAAAATTTGTTAATAGTTGTTGCCCTAATGATGTCCTCGATCGAAATGCGTATCACAATCTAAACTATTTGCGACAATTCCAGTACCATACTTTATAATTTAAAGCATGGCTTCCAATAATGTAATCCTCCCATGAGCATTAAACCTTTCTCAATAAATAACCCTAAGCATCTTATTGTAAAATTAGAACTTTATACCAACTATTCGAATTCACCGCCTTTATGGAAAAAATGCGTATTGTAGTCTAAACTATCTGTGACAATGGCGTCACCATCCTTCACATTAGTGTTGCAACAAGCAAGGCTGTTCCTTTTTCAACAACCTAGAAGATGAAGATGACGTTAAGAAATTTAAATTTCTAGGAAACTTCAGGAGAAGTTACAATTACCGTGATTTTTAGAGTTACTGTGGAATTCGTAATTCTGTTGAATTAGCAATTCTTTGCATGACGCTACTTTATTGAATTAGCAATTCTTTGCATGACGCTACTTTAGGGGAAATGACCTTGGATTATTCCTTTTTTTTTTTTTTTTTTTTTTTTTTTTTTTTTTTTTTTTTTTTTTTTT
>LPNX010727236.1:120089-179002 GCA_001517045.1 Pseudotsuga menziesii
ATTGCTCAAACAAGTTTATTAAACCTTCTTCATCCCACCCCACTCCAGCCAAAACCCACCTCAGGTTTTGTAGAGCATATTCAAAGCTCAGAATAATAAAATAATAAGCTCATTACCAAGGATGAGAGAGTTGTTAAGGCTGATAACTGGTTAAAAGTGTAATCCCAACCAAAAAAAAGTAAAAACAAGTGCTATATTTTGTTTAACTTGAATAGCATACATACACATTCTTTACATTTAGACTTCAAAGGTGGTTTCCAACTGAATTGGCATGAAAATTAGTTCTAACTAAGTTAAAATAGATTATTTTCCTCAGACTTGCTGTAAACAAGGACTCGATTGTCGACAAGGCCAAACTAGACGCCTATCAAAGTCACCTGCGGGAACCCGCCCAACTTCTTCCATGGTGCCAGTAAACGAAGTGACTGACTGCTTCACTAACTTGCCTTCCTTCCCTCTTCTTAGTCTGTAGGTAAAGAGCAAGCAAGCAACTGGTCTTCCTGGTCTTGAAAAGAAAGCAACCAAACAACGAAGCCATCGAAACAGAAGAAGAAAATGAATATTGTGTGCGAGAAACGTAATAATAAGTACTTCATCGTCGTGGCACTCCATTGTCTACGGACTCGGGAATAAAATGGCCCTCCATTTCTTTTCAATGGCCATGTGGCAGTTGAAATGTGTGTGACTTGAAGTGTGTCATGGGCGGCGTTGCTCGGGTAGGGCAGGGTTTACGTTGTACATTTTCGGACCATGTATTAAGGTGCTCGTGCTGTAATGAATACTAATCCGTGCATCCAGTGGATGGGTGCATGCAATGCAATTGAAACCTGTACACTTTTTTATTAAAACTTGCTTCTGTCACCTCCGCTGCTGACGCCTCAGCCTTGGCTTCTGAACATGACGTCATCCACCCATCCACCAATCAGAAAATTTAAAAATTAACCAATTAATTTTTTTTTAACTCCTCCAAAGTTAAACATTGGGTTTTATAAAAAATTTGATGTTCGTAAGACTTAACTAATACACATGACCTATCTATAAATTTCCCCAATCGGGGACATAATAAAAAAATTGTGTACACTTTTTAAGACAGTTATAAGCGTCTTGATATTCCAGACATTGTTTTAAAACCTGGTCTCTCACAGAGCTAGGATGAAGTATTTGATGGCCATGAATATTGTACTATGTTTTTCTGTCTATCATTAATATAAGGTTTTATCACTTACTTACATAAAAAAAGTTATTCGATATCATTTATCTTGAATTTTTCAACACCCTTATATGAAATTGTATTCATATGCACTTCATGTTCTACCGCCTATAATTAAGTGTCACGAGATTAAATTGAGAGAAATATTATGCAAGCATTTTGTTAAAATGGAGAATTAATTTACATTCCCAGTTGTGTTGTGGCATGCTAACATTAGCCACCATCCTAAGGAAAGCTTACTCCAAAGTGCACTAACTCTATTTTAGTGCATCATTTCACCATTCTAGTTTACAAATGTAATAACCTAATGTTTAATAATTCACTAAGTATGAATCCAATGATTTGAAGAATCATACCAAGAGAAGTTTCAACAACCTCACATTACATTCTCTAACTTGCCCACATCATACCAAGAGAAGTTGCAACAACCTCACATTACATTCTCTAACTTTCCCTTGAGCCACCCATTGGTCCTACATATAGTACCAATAGTTACTTGAATTTGAGGGATCTATGCAATGATACAAAAGTTTGGTATGACTGATTTTATATAGGATCGATACAAACACTATGGATAGGATGTGTTCAATGGGTTTTAATAAGATGAGTTCAGAGATAATGATCATATTAATGACACCTTTTCTAGAGCTTGAAAATGACCACAATTACTATTGCAAATGGATCAAAGTCTACCCAACTAGGGATGACCATGTCATTGTACAAATTGAATTTGATGGGTTGTTGGCCTTAGCATTATGAGTAAAGCAATGCTTAATCTATTATCTCTCAATGGAGGACACCTTGACCATTTCCAAAAAGAGGATGTTCGACTTGTGTGGAGAACATGATTGCCCATAATAGTAGGATAGACCTAGACAATCCCAAAATTAGACCATGGTGCATGATGTGGAGAGAACTCACCAAATCCATGCAACACTAAATAACTATTAGGTTAAGCACTAATTAAAAATCTTAGATACCACAAGTAATAGTTAAGCACTAATTAAAAATCTTAGATACCACAAGTAAAATAATTGATGTGACTCTTTTTATTTTTATTGATCTAGTACCTAAAATGAGTTTTATTTCACCTTATGCATTATCAAGATGTTGCTCTATGGTTGTTTTCAAGGAAAAAATCCAAATGATTGGGGCTTCATCACCAATGTATTGGGTTTTTAGTATATAGACATCTAAGGGTTTAAATGCAAGCAATTATGACTTTTAACTATGAATCAAGATCAAATAAATATAAATTTAAGGATTTGAAGGAAATAAATTAATGCACCTTCTTTATGACGACCAATACTAGATTTCTTTGCTCCTTTAGATATTCTCCTTGAACTCACTCCAATAACCCGGAACAAAACCACAATACCTTCTTGAAACAAACTTGGATACAAAAGGATTATTGAAATCAAAAGATAACATAGAAATAAAAACTAGTTAATCAAATATATATCAACATCTAATCCAAATTTGATAACAATTATACACACTGAATATGGAGAAGGGAAAGATTCCTAATTTATTTAAATAACAACAAATCGTACAATCCATACCATGTTATGCTTGACACCTCATCGAAACCAAATCTCCATGTCTCTACTACTTAAGTTCTCCACAAATGCCACCAATCTCCACATGTTCAAAGGTAGAATCTAATATAATAGCTTCACAAATCCTCCAACATAACAATAGTATCAAAAGGGCCTCCTAAATTTGTCTATCTAACTTACTTTTATAGTTAGTGAAGACACGTACCATGTAGTTTGGAGAAGTTGTAACCAAGTAGATGGTTCACAAAACCACACTAACTCCCTCAATTTATGAATTTGTATATATTTTTCATATTTTTTTGAGGGAATTCATGCCTAAACCAAGAGAAACACGTGAGTGGATCACTGGAAAACCATATGTAACATGTGAATGCAACGTTTTCTTGCATTTAGTGGTAAATCAAAGGCAAGGGGTGAATGACTCACATCCTGCATGACCGATAGGTGAAAATATTCTCTTATGGTGCATTGCAACTTTTCAAAGTGCTCGGGGATAACTAAGTTTTGCTCAACTGTTCAAATACATGTCAACTTGGATGTCAAATCAAGGATCCTCTATTCATAAATGTCCTTTTGTGCGAATGAAAATTGACACTTAAAGTGTCATATTTTTAATTGTCGTCATATATGAAGAAGTGTCGATTTGAGTTATAACAATGGTTAGCATGCAATATTATTTTGAATGGTTGAGATGGCCTCGGGAGTAAATCAGGGGGTTGGATCGAAGGTAAGATAATGCATTATGGATCTCAAGGTGTGTGTCATTCACATAACCTAGTATTTGATAGCCATGGGATCTTATGATTTAACCATTATCATGGATTGATTGGAGGTGCATTTGGTTGTGTTAGATTGCATAAGTAGGTTCCTTTGTTTCTTAGATGATGAGAGGAAGAAAACAGTTATAAGAGGCACCAAGAGCATTGTATCCTTGTGATTTATGTTAGCATTGCAATTGAAAATAAGTCTCATTAAGGGTTATCATATGTATGCAGTAGTGTCCATCAACAAAGATGAGGAGGTAGATTTGACTCAGTATCCCATCTTGTCAAAAAATCCAAATGCTTTCCTTAATAGTTGCTTGGGATTTTCCTAAGTGTGATTTGGAGTTATCTATTGAACTTTAACCTGATACAATTCCATTCTCTTGGGTCCCCTTATCACATGACCACACCTAAGTTATTTTTGGTGTACACAGTTGCTTGAGTTGTTGGGTTTAGGGTTGATTCAACCTAGTGTGTTGCTTTGGGAGGACTAAATATCTTTGTGAGGAAGAAGAATGGGTCATGGAGGTTGTGTATTAATCATATATAGTTTAATATAGCCACCATTTGGAAATAATATCCATTGCCTTGGATTCATTACCTCTTTCATCAAATGAAAGGGATCATAATTTTTTCTAAGATTGATACATGATCATGGTGTGGAAAACTACAAATAATGAAGGAATACATATAGAACACTACATTTAAAACTAGATTTTGGCATTGGAGTTTGTGTTGGTGCCTTTTTGGGTGGACCAATGCACTTGCAATCTTCATGATTCTCAATTATGGACTATTTTCAAAGTACTTAGACATATTTTTTGGTATTCCTTTATGATATATTGATATATTTGCAGACTCTATTGGAGTATGAGGACCATTTGAAGTTGGATTTGTAAATACAAGCTTTATGATAAGCTATCCAAAATGTTCATTGTTTTGGATTGTGATACACTGTCTTGGGAACATCATCGCAGGGAATGGTATTGTAGTGGATCTTGTGAATATTGAGGCCATCATGGACTATTTGACATCGAAGAAGGCACATGAAGTGTGCAGTTTCATGGTTTTAGCAAGGTATTACAGGATATTTATGGATGGATTTACCAAGATATCTAATCACACCATCGGATTGCAAAGAAAGGGTAAGAATTTTGTGTGGATATATCAGTGCAAGTGGGCATTTATGAGGCTTTAATAGTTGTTCACCACTTCTCTAGTTCTAAGGTACAACACATGGACTGAGATTTCACAGTGTGTACAAATGCCTCTAAGGAGGGGTTGGGTGGTGTATTGACGTAGGACGAGAGAGTGGTTGCCTATGCTTCTAGGAATATTAGATCACACAAGGATAATTATTTCATTAATGGATTTGATATGGTTGTAATTATACAATCTTATATGATCAAGAGACATTATTTGGTGGGATATAATTTCAATCTCAAGACATATCACTAGAGCTTGTAGTATATATTTACTTAGAATGATTTCAATTCTAGGCAGTGCCAATGGTTTCACCATCTCAGTGAGAATGAATTTAATATATATCAAATAAAGGGGACAATCAATAGGTGGAAACTTCCTTGAGCCACAAGCCCCACATATTATTGATTATTCCCTCAAGGGAGGATCTTGAGGAACAAATTTTGGGCTTGCAGGATCCACATAATGACTATTGGGTGGATAAAAGTTTATTTTGTTTGTTGCATGATCACGTCTCATAGTTATCTTGCATGCAGCGAATAGTTTTGTTTTTGCAACTTTTGAGCATTTATTGGCCCAGTGAACCATTCCATTGCATCCAAAATGTTTCTAGCTAGGAACATCTTTTCTCTAGTCCAAAAAAGGATTTTGTTTGCTTGAGATTTGCTCCTTTATATTTTGTGATTTGAAAAGGGGGTAAAAATATTTGATTCATAAAGTTTCAATTTAAATATTTTTCTTACATAGTTATGATTTGTAGCATTTCCAACAAATTTTGGGTTTTACTAATAATGCTTTGGTATGCTCTTTGCTTTACACTTCGAGTGAACTTAGAAAATAAAAAATAGGTTTATTGGTTAGGAACTCGTCTCGCTACTTATTCTAGCTGAGAAAATTCTAATACTTCAACATCTTTAATCTTCAACAATATGCTTAGTTCATCCAACAAATCCCATGAGATTTTGTGTGCATTTTTTAGCCTATCCAGTTCTTATTGACTTGTTTGTGGGTGTTTTTGGTTGTAGGATACATATTTGGAATCCAATATCCTCTCATATTTTACCCCAATTTTACATGGTGGTTATTCATACACCTTGACCCTCTCTTTAATTATTCAAGTTGAAGGAGATATGTGTTGTCTTCTCATCAATTTCTTAATTTTTTTATTATCCTGAACCTGGTATTTTTGCGGGCTCGTTCTTTCTTTAGGAGCTACACATTCCAAGTGTTTTCAAAACATGTAATCTCCTTTCTTGGAGACCCTACCTCCTTCTTAGGGAGAACACCTAAAGGGTCGTTACTAAGAGGAGAAGACCCTTACCATGTGGCATTTACCACATACACTCGTCTCTTTTGAAGCAACTCCCTTCTCTCAATACTTCTCCCTTTATGACGGGGTCTTATTCTTTTGACCACATAACCCTCCAACAAATACAAAACATTGGTGAAAAATAATAGGTAAATGCCCAAACAGATAAGTTACACTAGTCTGGACACTTTGTACATTGTAATCTTTGTCACCATATATTTTCAATAGAAATTAGTTTTCACTATAATATGTTGTTTCTATTATTGTTTGATGTATGTTCATTGTTATGGTATTTATATTTATCGTTCATCTTTTCTTTGCTTGACCATATGCAATTCAATGGTATTAGAGCATTTTGCTCTCCGTTGTTTCTCCATTGCATGCCACTTATGAGGTTAGGATACAAAAAATTAGGGCTTAAGATTTGAGACTCTTTAGACTACTTTTCTTGCTCGTATAAACAACATTGGATGGCGATGGAAAAAGGTGAATCTTAAAGATGATGGAGCATGAGATCCTATTGAGAATATACCCAATGCATCCATTTAATGGTAGGGGAACAAGGTGATGAATCCTTTTTCCCAATTCCTTTGGTGGCTCCCCATAGTGATAGAGACACCTTTGACAAACATATTTTTCAAAGGAACAACACCATTTAAGGTAAAATTCAACTTTGATATCCCTCTGTTTAAAGGAAGAATGGACACATAATCTTTGGAGAGATTGTTAGACCAATTAAAGGGATATTTAATTGTTTGTGACTTTTCCAACAATGAGAATATCACCTTCATTCTCTTACCATTCCTTCCCCAGATAAAACACTAGTGAGATTCTCGCCATAATAAAATTTTAATAGATGGGTATGGAGCACATAAGATAAAAACCATTTGAGAATATTTTGTCATTAAACTTAGGGAGGAATATTACCCTATTGGAAACTTTGAGACCAATATACGATACAGGTAGCATTGCACCAAGGGAAATACCAATTTATATAGGAGTACACAAATGCCCTCCATGGCTTATATACAAAACTAGGTGTGAAGGACTCAAATAGGTGTAGACTTCTACAAATACACCCAAACATAAATGCAGTTTTTATACATCTCCTCAATATGATCAACTTACCGTTGTTCATTCAACATTGAGAAAATTTTGGCAAAAGGGTAAAAAGGAATTTGGTGTCAAAAATCAACTACAACAAAAGAATGGTAAAGGACACCCCAACTCTTAGAATAAAGGATAGATAAAAGTTAATGGAAGTCTGAGACAACCAATGAAATCTAAATGCAAACAAGAGTAAGGACGAGACATGAAAGAAGGATGAAAGAAAATGGTGCAACACCCACCAAAGACCATGCACCATAATTATGAATTCCATGCTATAGAATCTCTATTGGTTGAGTTAAAAGCCTCAAAATATGATTCATGCCTAATGCATCCAAAGCCTATGATTAGGGGAACATCAAATAATTGATGCAAAAAGCAAAGTTACAATCATTTTTGGGCAACTACAACCAAATGAGCTAGAGGAAGGTTAGTGCATTTTTAATTCACAAATGTGGTTGAAGGAGAAACCTTTTCATCTCAATGTAAGAAATGAATCTCTCAAACTGGGAGATTTGACCTTTTTGTGGTATGGTTCAAAGGAGTAAGGAAATTCATCATGAGCAATAAGGTCTCTTCAAGAGTCCCATTATGAAACAAATACATGTAGATCAATTGGTGAAAGAATATAAATACATTTTCAGCTTGGAAATTGGAGTACCTTTACACCATCTAGTACAACATCAAATCAATTTAACACTAGGTGCCCCTTTGCCTAATGGCCTTGCATATAAATGATATATTTTAGAAAATGAGGAAATCAAATTCCAAACTCAAGAGATTGTCAAAAGGGTCACATTTGACGAAAATCCTCACCCTACGAGAGGTTGATTTTGTTGGTAAAGAGATGAGCACGATTCACAACTTTATATCTACTATTAAGAATTAAACAACATCACATTTCAGAATTGATACCCTATCCCTTGGATTGATGACGTAGTCAACCATATAAAAGGTGCCAAGCTTTTCAGCAAGATTAATATTGAATCAAGATATTACCAAGTATCAAGCGAGCCAATTAATGTGTGTAACAAAACCTTCAAATCTAAGGAAGCTCTCTTGAATGGTTGGTTAGGTCATTCGACTTTACTAATGTGCTAGAAAAATTCATGAAAATTATGGATGATATTTTGTATCCATTGAGTAACTCTTCCATGATTATCTACCTAAACAACATCCTCATCTTTAGTCAAATATGGGATGAGTATTTGAAACACATTCAACAAGCATTGATCACTCTCCAACAATGCAAGTTACATGCAAATCTGGAGAAGTTCTCATTTGGTATGTAGAGGATCCAATATCTTGGATACATCATGGATGAGAATGGAGTTCATTTGGATCTAGTGAGGATCTAATTCATCTACAATTGGTAAATCCTAAATATACTAACATAGCTTTGCAACTTCTTGGGCCATGCCAACATTTATCATAGGCTCATTTTGGGATTCTTCCACTTTACTTGGCCAAAGATATAAGTTCCAAAGGGTGGATAAAAGGCCACATTTTGGTGGGGTTGAGACAAAATAAACAACATTTTGTGGGATATAACATTGAGTCTACTCGCTACCAATCCTCATTCTTATGGATATGCAACAACTATTCACAATCAATATAAATGCCTTATATTATGAAGTTGGTGGATTCCTCACCCATAGTGATACACTTTCATGCATGGCTTGCACATACCACACTTATGATAAGGAAATTTACTCTATTGTTTAGGCATGTTGATATTGGAAGTGCTACATTATAGAAAGGAGACATCCATTCATATAGACCACGGGCCTTTCCAATTCACATAGGCACAATACTTGAATCTGACCATAAGTGATTCACCTACCTTCAATAGTTTCAAATGAAAATCAAGTATAATAAGGGAAGTTATAACTAAGCTATAGATTATGTAAGCTACCCTTTGATTGCTGCACTAACTATCGTCCTCGAGTCACATGGACACAATACATCATATTGGATCAAGTTATATAGTAGTGATCCAAACATTGCTAATACATGCAAAGGACTACTTGTAGATAAAAGAGTATTTGATTTTAACCTCCATGATGGAATGATAAGGATTTGGTCCATCTCTAAGTTCTTTCAAGCATGCATGAGAAAATGATTTCAAAGGTGCACTATTATCAAGTGGTAGGGAGCTTCAACATGGAGAATACATTTATAGTGTTATAGAAGTAGTTATATTGGCCAAGGTTATGACATGATGTTATTAGATACATTAGGTTGTGCACTTCTTTTGCCATTTCCAAGATAACAATCAAGGAGCGGGGTTGTACACTCCATTTCCCATTCTAGGCACACCTTAGTGAACTTGCTCCATTGATTTAATGTTAGGTTATCCCTTAACCGATCATGGTCACAATTACGTTTTTGTGATAGTTGGTAGTTTTTCTAAGATGACAATTTTGGCACCGTATAGAAGAGTATCATGGTAGAAAGCATTTATAATCTCTTATTTGAGAATGTGTGTATTAATCTTGGGATTTCAAAGACCATTGTTTCAAATATGGATGTTAAGTTTCTAACTATTTTTTGGACCATGCTTTGGTAATCTACCGAGACCATGTTGAATAAGTTCATTGAATTCCACACCTATATTGACAAACAAATATATGTATACATCATGATTATTTTGCATATATTTATGTACAACTGCAAAGAGCCATGCACATTGGATGAAATCCTTCCTTGACTTAAACACAATTATAATAAAACTCTCCATAGTTCTATTCACTTGAACCCTTTTCAGGTGCACCTAGGGTTTCATTAATTGTACCAAATTAACATATATTTACCCATTTTCTCATAACAAGAGGAGACTTCCCATGATAAAAAAGAAGAAGACAAAGCAATATTTTTTTAATGGATCTAGCACATCCAACAACAAGTTCATTAATACATAGAAAACCATCTCCAAGCACAAGTAGTTCCATTATCAACATCGGGTTCCACACCAATACAAGGTCAATGACAAGGATTGGTTCACTTAAAGGAGGAGTGATTTATAGTCCCCATATGAAGATCATACCACTTTTTTATGGTCCTTACACCATGACCAAGGTAGTGGGTGAGAGATATTTTTAAGTTATCCCACCACCTTACCTTGATTTATACCCTAATTTCCACCTTTGTTGGACACCTCAAAGATGGTGACACAATTAGAAATTATAGAGATGAAAATTTCCCTCAACAAGCTATACTTTATTGGAACATAGATGTCAAATAAAAGAGAAATAAATGATAAGAAATAAATCCATCGGGTTATCAAGGCAAGATAACTTCTTTAGCATGGAAAGTGGTTCACTATGAATTAGATCCAACAAAAATTTTCTCATTTGATATAAGAACTTGATGCAAAATACCATAGCTTCCCAAGGGGGTTTAGTGATTAAAGTGGTCACTTTTGGCCATATAAAAAATTATATTTATTTTTGGTAGTTTTTGGATCCTAACTTTAATGTATTTTTGGGGCATTAAACAACAATTTTAAACCCTATTACAATTGACACAATCTACAATTATATTGATGTAGAATATTGTTCATCTTGTTAATATATCTATACAAGATTTGATGTGCCTAAAATAGATATCGTATGTGAAAGTTATGGCCCCGTGAAGTTGATGTTTCATTTTCCCTCAACTTCTTGGGGTCTACCTTTTGCCGCCTATGCTCCGTACTTTTAGAGTTTTTGCACTCAAGGGTTTCTTGATATTGTATTAGAATGACCAATTAACTCCTTATCAAGGGATCTTATTTATTAATGAGTATAGCTACACATTTCTTCTTAGAGATAAGCTACCACCATTATGATCACTATACATTGCTATGTAGATTAAAATATTTTCCACCATATATTCTTTAATATAAATTAGTTTCCACCATACTACCTGGCTTATATTATTGTTTATGTGTGTTAATTGCAATAATAGTTTTTTATTATTTGTCTCTTTCTCTACTCACCCATATATGGATCATGTTAATATGTTGGTATCACAACATTGATTTTGAAAATTCCTCATATGATTATTATCAAGCTTGACATACACCGAGTTCCCATGTCATCTCTCCATTAGGTTTATTGAGTTTGATCATCCCTCTTTTAGTAAGTCTCAATTCTAACTATTGTTCATTTATTTAATATCATTTTAATTTCTCTGGAACATGCATTTAAGTATATTCGATATGATTAAGTACTATTTTTAAGTGACTTTAATGCTTTAGATCTACTATATAAGGATTTTTCTCTCTTAGGGTTTCATGTGAGCACATATTTCAAGTTTTTATTCCTCTCAAAACTCCCTGTCAGTACCAACACAGTAGCCTCAGGCTCATTGGGCCTACTTCTCACTCTCGATGACCCCACTAGGAGGGTGGATGCCGCAATCCCCCTATCATTTTGGCATGTATAAAGCTTCAAAAACCCATATGAATACAAATGGAAACAAGGATGCCAATTATGACTATGTGCAGAATCGATCAAGTGTGATAGGAACCAAAGAAGATGATAATAAACCTCCTATGTCTTTAGACACACCAAGAAAGGAGGCCAACCAGGTCAAAAACAATTGCCCACTGAAAGCAGACATTGTTCTTAGGTATGAAATAACTTTCGACAAAATACTTCATAAATGGAACCTCTGACCATATAAAAAATCCCTAACTTTTGACCATATGAAAAATCCCTAAAGGGATGGATCAAGCATAAATGGAACCTCGAAGGGAATTATGACCTAAAATTAGGCTTAAAAGGTTTTTTTTATAGTAATTTTTATTCACCGGGAGGATTATATGGAAATATTTGAATCAGGTCCATATTTTTTCAATGTAATGGGCCTTTATATGCGACCCTAGGTGGAGAAATTCAGTATCAAAATGGAAGACTAAAAGGAAGACTCAGTATGGATAAGACTCTACTCTCTGCTTCAGGAATATTGGGATGAGGAAACCCTAGAAGGTATAGGGAACACCCTGGGATGATTTGTTAAAATCTTAGAAGCCACTAGGAATGGTCATTATACATTTCATGCTAGAATTTGTGTCTGCGTGAACATATACTAGCCCCTACCAGAAGCCATTTTCCTGGATTACAAAGATAATGAGTGGCTTCAGACCATATACTATGAATACATTCCCTTTTGTTGTAGGAAATGTCATGAGCACGATAATCTATTCAGAGACTACCCTTCAAACTCCACCCCTATGAGGTAGGAAGAGAAATATAGTGAGGGGTTTTCCAAACTCTCAAATTGAAGAAGTAATGGAAGAGGGAACCCTCCACCACCAAACAATTTTCTAATTCACACAACCAATCAATTTGATTCTGTTTCAAGTGAGCAAGGAGAAGGGAAAACCTCCAACCTAGTAGATCAAGGGAAACAACCAGAGAAGACAGATCACTCTGAAAATATGGGAGCTCAAGAAACAAAAACGATAGACTACACATAAGAAGTGGAGGACATGGAATTCAGAGAGTTGGATCTTTAAGGAATCGAAGAAGCATACAAAAAAAACATCCCAATCCCAGAACCCTAGTTATATCTATTTAAAGAAGAGTTCATCAAAGCCAAAACAGACTAAAAAAGAACCGTAAATTATCCCATAAAGAAGTAAGTTTCAGGATAAAGACTAATAGAAAGAAGGAACTAAAGCGGCCATACTAAGAAGAAAAAAATAAAGGGCACATAACCAATAGAAAACATCTAGATGAGGTAGGAAACCTGAAGTTGGATTCGAGGAAATACAAACAGCTAACAAAATTCTCCACCTCCCTAAACCAACACCCCAAATGAATATAATCTCATGGAATGTAAGAGGACTCAACAATCCCTCAAAGCAGAGACTCATAAAAAACATAATTAATATGGAGAAGCCATGAATCTTAATGCTTTATGAAACTGAGTGCTCCTACCTCTCTTTAGACACAATAACAAAAAGAATCTGGAAAAATGCCAAGATGGTAGCAGTGGATGCCCAAGGAGCCTCGGGGGGTATAACTTTTCTATGGAACCCCCATTAGATAATTTTGTCTAACATACATTCCACCCCAAGAATTGTACTCGGATAGTTTTCACCTTGTAGGAATGAACAAAACATGGCACATAGCTAATGTTTATGGACCTCAAGGAATGGATACAAAATTTCACCTCATAACCCATCTTTAGTGGCTTCAATATTCCTTCTAGGACAAAGGATGGATCATAGGAGGGAGCTTCAATATGATAATTGATCTAATGGAAAAGAAGGGGGAATTAGACATTTGGTAAAAGACTAAAAAGTCTTCAAATACTTCATAGAAAATAATTGCCTTATAGACATGCACACTTCCAATGGCTCCTTTACCTGGAATAACAAAAGAGGAGGAGGATAACATATCACCTCGATACTAGATCAATTCCTTCTCTCATAAGCTCTATATACTCGAGGGGAAGACTAGACAACAACCATCCTTCCTGGAAATGAATCAAATCACTAACCCACCTATCTCAACTAGAATAAAGAAGGTAATGCTATAAACAAACCCTTCAGTTTTGAGAAATTTTGGCTAGACCATCTAGAATTCAAGGCTTATATCAAGAACTGGTGGCAAGAGGTAGAAATTACCATAGGTTCTCTAATGTATAGATTCCAACAAAAATTAAAAAATATCAAACAAAAACTTAACATATGGAACAAAAAGATATTTGGAAATATATTTGAGGATAAAAGAAGAATATACCTGATCAAATGAAACAATTGCAATAGGAAATGATTCTCTTGAGACGCACAAAGAGCGTCAACCAATAAGAGTTTCAACTAGATCAACAACTAGATGAAAGGATAAAACAAGAGGAAACACTTTGTAGACAGAAATATCAAGTGCAATGTCCCAAGGATAGGGATAAAAACTAGAAATTCTTCAACAATTCCATTCTCCAACATAAATAGAATAACACAATTGTCACCCTAGGACAATCAATGAAATAATCTTCAATAGAAGTAGGAGAATTACAATGAGCTAAACTGTTTATTCAAATCACTCCTTACAGAATGTTCGAGAGATCGAGTTGTAGCCATAGAGGAAATCACTCAACATATCCCCCACCTGGTCAGTAAAGAGAGAAATGACATGTTAATGCCAACCCCTCCTCCCATGATAATTTTTACCCCATTGATTTATGCAATGCCATCTATAAGATCATTACCAAAGTCATCGCCAATTAGCTTAAACCCATCCTCCCTTCCCTTGTCTTTGTGAAACAGTCGAGCTACGCAGACGAACACCAAATCCTAGATGGCATAATAATGGGACATGAAGTCATTCATTCCCTTGAGATAACCAAGAATACAAAAATGATCATGAAGTTGGACATGTATAAATCCTTCAAAATACTTAGTTGGACCTACATGTCGAAGACTCTCCAAGCGTTTGGTTTTAGTCCTAGTTGGATTTCTTAGATCCATTCCCTCATCTCTTTGTCTTTATTCTCTATCCTTGTCAATTGCCTCGCCTCCATGCCCTTCATTCCCTCCAGTGGCATCAGAAAAGGTAACCCTCTATCCCCATTTCTCTTCATTTAAATGGTGTAAGGGTTAGGCATATTTATTCAAGCTCATCTTAGAGCCAATATTCTCAAAGGTCTTCAACTTCATTCGAGAGCCCCCACCCCACTAAGACTCACCAACAATTCATGGACGACACTCTACTAATGGTATATCCCTCTTTACAGAAGGAAAAAACCCTAAAGAACATCTTGGATTGTTTCAAAAGAGGTTTAAGGGTTGACATCAATCAGGAGAAGTCCCAACTCTTTTTCTTAAACACTCCAATGTTGATCCAACGTCGCATAACTTGGTTTCTTGGTTTTCAAAAAAGCTCCCTTCCATCCAAATATTTGGGCGCTCCTCTTTTGGATAAACCACTTGAACATTATCACTGAGAGGATATCCTGGCTAAAGTGGAAAATAAACTTTCATATGTGTGTTTGACTCGCTCAATATGGAAGGAAGATTAATCATGGTCAAGGTAGTCCTTCAATCCATGCCTCCGTATCTCTTCTCTATTTTGGTTGCTCCAAAGAAAATTCTTAAAACAATTAGGAACTTACAAAGAAACTTCTTATGGGGAAATATTCAACATCATAAAAAAATGGGCTCTAGTTAGCTGGGAGGAAGTTTGCAAACCCAAAATCTCTAGGGGGTTAGGGTTGCGTGACACTGAGATAATCAATGGAGTGATGGTTTCAAAGTTTGGTGGAGATGGATTACCCATCATCAGGAACTATGGGTATTGATTTGGTAGGAAAACTGTAGTTCAAGAATTGAACAACAAGAACTCATTAGATTCAACAGCCACATCCCCAGCTCCATCACTTGGAACTGGGCTTGGTTCAATCACAAGCTCATACATGACCACTACTTCTAGGAGATAAGAGATGGATCCGATGTCTTCTTCTGGGAAGATGCATGGCAACATGCCACTAAGTTAGATAAGTTATTCAACAACATAAACTACCAAAGAGAGATGGAAATGCCAAACTTATACAAAGTTAAACACTACTAGGACAATGGAAGCAACGCCAGAGAATGGAGAGAATGGGTGCCGATGGATCAATGGCATATATAATGACCCCATAAATTTTTTAATCCTATAAAGGAAGCACTCTAGATAATAAGAATCAAATGGAAATAGGATAGATACCACCTGCAATGGGGATACAAACCAATCAAAAGCTTCTCCATCAAAGAAGGCTACACCATTGTGGCTAAGCACAAGGACCTTCCTAAGGCCCCTATTTGGACACCAATATGGAAATCAAATCTTTGGCCAAAATTATCTACCTTCCTATGGATTTTGGTCCACAACAAAGCTCTCACTTAGGACACCTTGCTAAAAAGAGGCTTCCAAGGTCCCTCTCAATGTACCTTATTCAACTTTAGTGAGGAAGACAAAGAGCACATCTTCAATAGTTGCCCCTTCTCCTAAGCTCTATAGGAATAGGGTACCTCCAACTTTCAAAACTCTTAAACGGAAAGACTAAACATCAATAATTCTCTTCTAAATTGGACTCGCCTTCCTCTCCATAGCCCTCTGCTCAATAGGACCTGACATATCTTCCTTCCCTTCCTATTGTGGGAAATCTAGAAAGAAATAAATAAAAGAATCTTTCAGGAGGAAACCCATCCCATGGAGTTTTTCTGGCAAAAGATAAAGATGAATATCCAAGAAACCCTGTTGATTCATAAATGGGAGACTCATGACACACAATTAAATCAATGAGAGGACACCATATATAGAGCTTGGGGGCTCAATATAGTTCAAAGCAGTATCACAAAGGAATCATGGAGTCAAAATATTTCCATCGCCTCTATGTGGATTCCTTTTCCCCTAGGATTTATTAAAATCATCTTTAATGGGGCCTCCAAATACAATCATGATATGGAGGAGTATTCAGAGATAGCAGTGGAATCATAAAAATAATCTTTGCAGGTTATCTAGGAGTTTATGGTAATAGCATGGAATATTTGTAGGTGTTTCTTCAAGGTCTAAGAATAGCCATTGATCAAGGTCACAACTAGGTGGTAATTGAGGGTGATTCCCAAATTCTAATAAACATGAAAATCAAACTCCAAAATGGGACTCCTATAAAAAAAGTCATTCACAATTGACGACTTGAAGATGACATAGTGGCGGTTAAGCGAATCCTGGCTCTAATCCACCACCATGTCAAATGACAAGCCATCAAAATAGTTGATTGTCTTATCAGCGTCAGAATCAAGCTTGGGATTAGAGTTCTAAATGATTAGGGAACAAACCTAGTAACAAAACCCTTCATGAAGGATTTCCACACTCTAGCTATAGAGGACATGAAAATGGAAACTCACTTCCCACATGGGATGAAAGAGATAGACATTGTTCTAATTGGGAATGCGACAAGATATGTAACAATGACTTAAGGGAGATCCACACATCCATAATAAGTAGCCACCTTGATTGAGAGGAACACGCGGCAAGTTCACACCATGCAACGCACATCGATCAACATCAAAGTAGTTGATGAAGCCATGGTTCAATCAATCATTTATAGTCAAGACACAAATACGTTTGAATTTGGACATGGATAGAGTTAATTCCACTAATAGGGGTCAAACAAAGAGAGATGAGCTGACATCCAAGTTCCAACCAATGTCGTGTTGCAGAGGCAACATATTTCTACAAGCGCCATACCCCGAGGGACTACAAGGTAAAAATTGAGTGCCTGGAACCTGGTATTTGGCAGAAAAATTGATATTCCAGCAAGATTTACAGGTTTTTTTGGAATCATGCAAGTTTCTGGATTTTTTCCATATCTATAACTAGTAGTAGGACCCTTAGTTATATTGATACCGGATTTTATTATGATATTATCAGTTAACAAATAAAAAAATTGTGTACACTTTGTAATATAGTCATAAGCGTCTTAATATTCTAGACATTGTTTTAAAACCTGGTCTCTCCCAAAGCTAGGATGAAGTATTTAATGGCCATGAATATTGTACTATGTTTTTTTTGGTCTATCATTAATAGAAGGTTTTATCACTTACTTACACAAAAAAAGTATATTCGATATCATTTATCTTGAATTTTTCAAAACCCTTATATGACATTGAATTCAGATGCACTTCATGTTCTACCACCTATAATTAAGTGTCATGAGATTAAATTGAGAGCAATATTATGCAAGAATTTTGTTAAAATGGAGAATTACCTCACATTCCTAGTTGTTGCATGCTAACATTAGCCACCATCCTAAGGAAAGGTTACTCCAAACTGCACTAACTCTATTTTAGTGCATCATTGCACCATTCTACTTTACAAACGTAATAACCTAATGTTTAATAATTCACTAAATATGAATCCATTGATGAGGGGCATATTTATACTATTTTGGAGCACCCCATCACAACATCATAACAAGAGTTGGATAAAAATAAAACAGAAAAGAGAATCCAGAAGCATACCAAGAGAAGTTGCAACAACCTCACATTACATTCTCTAACTTGCCCTTGAGCCACCCATTGGTCCTAGATATAGTACCAATAGTTACTTGAATTTGAGGGATCTATGCAATGATACAAAATTTGCTATGAATGATTTTATATAGGATCGATACAAACACTATGGATGGGATGTGTTCAATGGGTTTAATAAGATGAGTTTAGAGATAATGATCATATTAATGTCACCTTTTCTAGAGTTTGAAAATGAACACAACTACTATTTCAAATGGATCAAAGTCCACCCATGATCATATTAATGACACATTTTCTAGAGTTTGAAAATGAACACAACTACTATAGCAAATGAATCAAAGTCTACCCAACCAAGGATGACCATGTTGTTGTACAAATTGAATTTGATGGGTTATTGGCCTTAGCATTATGAGTAAAGCAATGCTTAACCTACTATCTCGTAATGGAGGACACATTGAACATTTCCAAAAAGAGGATGTTGGACTTGTGTGGAGAACATGATTATCCATAGGGGTAGGCCAGACCTAGAAAAACCCAAAATTAGACCATGGTGCATGATATGGGGTGAACTCACCAAATCTATGCAACACTAAATAACTATTGAGTTATGCACTAATTAAAAATCTCAAATACCACAAGTAAAATAAATGATGTGACTCTTTTTATTTTTATTCATCTAGTACCTACAATGAGTTTTATTTCACCATATGCATTATCTAGATGTTGCTCTGTGGTTGTTGTTAATGAAAGAATCCAAATGATTGGGGCTTCATCACCAACATATTGGGGTTTTCGTATACATACATCTAAGGGTTTAAATGCAAGCGATTCTGACTTTTAACTATGAATAAAGATAAAATAAATCTAAATTTAAGGATTTGAAGGAAATAAATTAATGCACCTTCTTTATGACGACCAATACTAGATCTCTTTGCTCCTTTAGATATGCTCCTTGAACTCAGTCCAAAACCTGCAACAAAACCACAATACATTCTCCAAACAAACTTGGATACAAAAATATTATTGAAATCAAAAGATAACATAGAAATAAAAACTAGTTAATCAAATATATATCAATATCTAAACCAAATTTGATTACAATTATAAACACTGAATATGGTGAAGGGAAAGATTCCCATTTTTTTTAAATAACAACAAATAGTACAATCCATACCATGTTATGCTTGACATGTCATTGAAACCGAACTTCTAGGTCTCTACTACTTAAGTTCTCCACAAATCCCACCAAATCTCCACATGGACAAAGGTAGAAACTAATATAATAGCTTCACAGATCCTCCAGCATAACAATACTATCAAAAGGTCCTCCCAAATTGGTCTATATCGTTTCTTTTAATAGTTAGTGAAGACATGTACCATGTGGTTTGGGGAAGTTGTAACCAAGTAGATGGTTCACAAAAGCACACTAACTCCCTCAATTTATGAATTTGTATATATTTTTCATAATTTTTTGAGGGAATTCATGCTTAAACCAAGAGCAACAGGTGAATGGATCACTGGAAAACCATATGTAACATGTGAATGTGACTTTTTGTTGCATTTATTGGTAAATCAAAGGCAAGGGGCAAATGACTCACATCCTACATGGCCATTAGGTGCAAATATGCTCTTATGTGGCATTACAACTTTTCAAAGTGCTTGGGGATAACTAAGTTTTTCTCAACTGTTCAAAACCATGTCAAGGAATGTCAAATCAAGGATCCTCCATTCATAATGTCCTTTTGTGTGAACGAACATTGACACTTGAAGTGTCATATTTTGAACTATCGTCATAGATGAAGAAGTGTTGATTTGAATTATAACAATGGTTAGTGTGCAATATTATTTTGAATGGTTGAGATGGCCTCAAGAGTAAAGCACGGGGTTGGATAGAAGGTAGGATAATGCATTATGGATCTCAAGGTGTGTGTCATTCACATTACCTAGTATTTGATAGCCATGGGATCTTATGGTTCAACCATTGTCATGGATTGATTAGAGGTGCATTTGGTTGTGCTAGATTGCATAAGTAGGTTCCTTTGTTTCTTAGATGATGAGAGGAAGAAAATATTTATAAGAGGCACCAAGAGAATTGGATCCTTGTGATTTATGTTAGCATCGCAATTGAAAATAAGTCTCATGAAGGGTTATCATATGTATGCAGTAGTGGCCATCAACAAAGTTGAAGAGGTATATTTGACTCAATATCCCATCTTGTCAAAAATTCCAAATGCTTTCCTTGATAGTTTCTTGGGCTTTTTCCTAAGTGTGATTTGGAGTTATTTATTGAAATTTAACCTGATACAATTCCCCTCTCTTGGGGCCCCTTATCACATGACCACACCTAAGTTATTTTTGGTGTACACAGTTGCTTGAGTTGTTGGGTTTAGGATTGATTCAACCTAGTGTGTCGCTTTGGGAGGACTAAATATCTTTATGAGGAAGAAGGATGGGTCATGGAGGTTGTGTATTAATCATATATAGTTTAATATAGCCACCATTTGGAAGTATTATCCATTTCCTTGGATTGAATACCTATTTCATCAAATGAAAGGGATCATAATTTTTTATAAGATTGATATATGATCATGGTGTGAAAAACTACAAATAAGGAATGAAGACATCTTGAACACTATGTTTAAAACTAGATTTTGGCATTAGAGTTTCTGTTGGTGCCTTTTTGGGTTGACCAATGCACTTGCAATCTTCATGATTATCAATGATGGACTATTTTCAAAGTACGTAGACATATATTTTTTGGTATTCCTTTATGATATATTGATATATTTGCATACTTTAGAGGAGTATGAGGACCATTTGAGGTTGGATTTGTAAATACAAGATTTATGATAAGCTATCCAAAATGTTCATTGTTTTGGTTTGTGATCCACTATCTTGGGAACATCATTATGGGGAATGGTATCATAGTGGATCTTGTGAATATTGAGGCAATCATGGACTATTTGACATCGAAGAAGGCGCATGAAATGTGCAGTTTCATGGTGTTAGCAAGGTATTATAGGATATTTATGGATGGATTATCCAAGATATCTAATCACACCACCACATTTCAAAGAAAGGGTAAGAATTTTGTGTGGATATATTAGTGCAAGTGAGCATTTATGAGGCTTGAATAGTTGTTCACCACTTCCCTAGTTCTAAAGGTACAAGACATTGACCGAGATTTCACAGTGTGTGCAAATGCTTCTATGGAGGGGTTCGAGGTGTATTGACATAGGACGAAAGAGTGGTTGCCTATGCTTATAGGAATCTTAGATCACACAAGGAGATTTATGTCATTAATGGATTTTATATGGTTGCAGTTATACAATCTTAGATGATCAAGAGACATTATTTGGTGGGCTATAATTTCAAGCTCAAGACAGGTCACTAGATCTTGTAGTATATATTTACTATGAGTGATTTCAATGTTAGGAAGTGCCAATGGTTTCATTGTCTCAGTGAGCATGCATTTAATATATATCAAGTAAAGGGGACAATCAATATGTGGAAACTGCCTTGAGCCACAAGCCCCACATATTCTTGATTATTCCCTCAAGGGAGGATCTTGAGGAACAAATTTTGGGCTTGCAATGGCAAGAAAGTTGACACCTAGAGGTAAGGTTTGCATTATTAAATGGGACTACAAGGAGGTATAAGTATGGGGGATCTGAGTTGGATGAGAACGTGTTGATGGGATTTCATAAGAATATATATGTGCCTTATAATGGGAGGCACAAATACATTTGAAGTTGAAATTTGACATTGGTCAGCATTTAAAACATTGACTGAATGTTGAATAGGAATATGCCTCTCGTTGAATAATTGTTGAGAAAGTATCGTTGAATAAGCATTAATAAGTTGTTAAACATGCAACAATGTACTTTTTGATGATTGAAAAAATAAGTTATTATATGTTTATATTGGAGCACCATTATGCATGGATTTATATGCTCCTCGCAAGGGGTATTATAAATGGACAAGTATAGGGTTCTATTAGAGAGTGATGAAGGTCTACTAACTAATATTGCAATGGGTGTACATAGTTCATGCTACAAGCTAAATCTAAATTGAATTGGAACTCTTGTCAATCCTGTTATTTGATATGTATGTGAAGTTTGGGGTTACAACATCCCTAGAGAATCATGGAGAAGGATAGAAGAAATCCAAAAGCACCTTATAACATATAATTTCAAAATCAAAGAAAATGCACTATATCCTATCCTCTTCATAGAAGTAAGTCTCTACCCCATTAAGAGCATGGCTATGACTATGTACAAATGTACATGAATAATATAAACAACATGGGAGATAAGAGCATCCCTAAGATTGCTTCATAATCTAGTCAAAACCACTAGTGGATCACGTGAGGTTGGAATAAAGACAACATTTTTTGTCTAAATCATTGGGGAGTTCAGGAAGAGGCAATACAAGGAGAACACCTTGTAGCAGAGGTTTTTGTAAAACTTCCCCAAAAAAGTTTTCCCTTCTCTATTTATAGTGGAAGAGGGCAACGAAAGATTTTTTGCAGAGGTTTTCAAAATGGTGTGCTTAAAATGGATAAAACATACAAGTGTGCTTAAATACTTAAAGAAATTGTGCATAAAACATAAGGTGCATTGGAAAAAATTATGATTATATTTTTTAATTTAAAAAATTAAAAATGCATACCAATGCTCTATAACAAACCTAGAGCACTAATTCATGTTGAACGATGCATTGATTAAAATATATTGTTTTTAATAATAAACAATAACTACACTAGTAAGATATGGATAATAACCCGTTGATGCTTAAAAAATAATAAGTAATGATAACCATTATTATTAAACAAGTTGAATAAGCAACGAAGTCGCTTAGTACCTGCCGCTTAAGAAAAGTTTGTGCATAGTCGCTGTACCTTGCAAATGAAACATGGGCTGAGTTCGCAATATCGAATGGAATATCAAATGGAGAGTGGTTGTGCACCGATTGGGTGACTCGTCATATGGAGATTGAAAAGGCCGCGCAATGTACGACCAGACTTGACGTGTACCATATGTTTGTGCACAGTCACTGTACCTTGCAAACGAAACATGGGCTGAGTTTGCAATATCGAATGGAATATCAAATGGAGAATGGTTGTGCACCGATCGAGCGACTCGCCATATGAAGATTGGAGAGGCTGCATAGTACAGCTCGACAGGAGTATTATTGTAACGTTGCACAATACACTTGACATCACCATTAAGCATTCACTTATAATTTACAATCATTTAATTTGTTACATTGGTTACATGACCATAGGTTAAAATAAATTTTGATTTGTGAATTGAATTGCAGTTTAGTTTAAAATCTAGAATATATTGTGTAAAAATACATTTAATTAACATTTTGGATATTGAGAAACATAATGCGAAGGACTGTTGGAAGGAGCGGGTTTGAAATCTAGAGACCAACGTGTCAACACATTTTAGCGAAGGACTGTGGGAAGAAGCAGGTTCGAATACAAAGACGACTTTGCAACACATTTTAGAATAGTTCCATAAGGTCTTAGAATCTTTAAAGGCCAACGAGAAGTCAAAACCATAGTCGTTCACTCCACGGATTCTGAAACGGCCGAGGTATGGTAATTCCTTGAGTCTTTTCTGATGTACACTGGGGGTTGTGTGATTTTTGATTTTAAAATTAGGGTTGAATTTGTTATTTCTTGAGCTTTGTTCACAAGTAAAACTCCCTAATCAGTTTCACTCCCAATGTAATGATTCCAGGCTGTGTTAAAGAAGTAGCTTTGGCATTACTGTATAGAGGCCTCCATCCTAGAGATATGGAGGAGATAGGCTCCTTATAGGGTAGCGCGACTCCACTTGCAATAAGTTCCAAAACTCTTCTTGGTTTTAGAGCTTATGCGTTGGCGCATCTCAGAACCGTTTTACTTTACTTTATAAAGTCCAATTATAGGTGTAAGTTAACCTCGTAGCAAATAGATCTTTCTTTTACCACAAATATGATAAAAATCTAATACAAATTTCAAGTATGAGTAAAGTTTTACCATGATCCAAGATCAATACAAAGTGGAACAATACTTTTTAGGATTTTGTACAAATCTAAAGCAATCCAAATTATCAAAATTTTACATCAATAACAAATCAAACTTTATAATTTTCCATATTCAAACAATAATAATTTTCCATATTCAAACAAAAAAACAGTCAATAAAGCTACATTGTGAGACAGTCCTATTTTATTCTAAATGTTGTATTAGAAATAAAGTTCAAAAGAGAAATTGATTACACACTGATTAGATTTTCAACCTTGTACGAAGACCCTAAACAAAGATATAAATGCAAATATCCAAAATTGCCATTCTAAACGTACGTACTTCATCCACATGTTGCCCCATTATTTTATTCTAAACGTACGTACTACCAGCTGGGATTATGATGGAAGTAGAGTTGGGCTTACAAATTTGGATGTTAGTTATGGAACATTGGATCCAGTATATTTATATTGGGTGGTGGTGGTTGGAGATTTAGAAATTTAAGCTAATAGGTTATTGTGGATGGACCGACCCTCCCTTCTTTCCTAGTAACCCTCAATTACCCCTTCCCAATGTGTCGGTTCTATTCTCAAGGACATAGATCAGCTTGATGGGTCCATTCACGAGCGTAGGAGTGTCTCTCTCTCTCATTGTAAGAGTCAAACCAACACATTTGCAGTATTGAAAAATAGATATAAAAATGTCCCTTGAGACCACGGGAAGCACTGATTATTTCCTTAAAACACGCTATCAAATTACTATTTCCCTAAGTTACTACACATATTTTCTTTAATACGGATAAGGTTAGTATCATATATCATAAATGAAGAATGTACTGGAAATTTCGCTTTTGAAAATTGACTTTGAGTTATTATTATTTGGATTTATGTAATAATAGCATATTATCTTTACCTTGGTCCTAGAAAATTTTGTTGATGTAGTTAGCTTTGAGATTTTATTGTTGAGGGACAATGGTATAATGTTGAACGAGTTTTTAATTTATCTTTGTTCAATACTAGATATATTTCTTGTGGCTTGGTTAGAAGGGCAAATGCACTATGGGATGGGATAGTGGTTGTCAACAATGGTGATTAATCATGAGACATGGTAAACCTTAATTTGAATCATAAGTTACTGAGTAGTCGTTGACCCGTGAAATAATAGTTTATATGAAATCAAATTTAAACGTGAATCTCGTCCATATAATTCCAAGTAGTTACCAATTTTTATTGATGTAATCATAATTTTTTTTCATATTTTTAATATTAATATCACTAAATAATATAGTATGGATATGCAAAGATGGATATTTTTATAATGCATTGATTAAACTAAAAAAAATTGTTTATTAAGAAGTTAGTTTTGAAATTCACGATGACCACAACTCAGAAATATCATGCTGCGAACAGATATCGAACCAGCAGCTGTTTTGGAACCGCAAATATAGTTTTATATTTAATTCAATTAGTATAAGACAACACTTGGCTACCATGCACAGGACTATAGACTAAACCACCAGGGCATTCCAGATAGTAGACTACGAACACAAGTGCCCTTCATGCGGCTCGGAAATGGGCGGTTTTTAACTTTAAATCTAAGCCTGGAAACGACGGTAGGCTTGATTTCCAAGACCATAAAAGTGCATTTAAATATTGATAAAGTGGTTTTAAGTCAGAAGGTTATTACTGTGCTTACGTGTACGCATAATATATAAAATACATCATTGAACTTAGTGTATTCATATATAAAATACGATTAACATTAATATATATATATATATATATATATAACAAAATAATACGACCTCAAACATATTTATTTATTTTTAATAAAATATTAAATACTTTTCCTCGGGGCATTATATCTAATAATAATGGTTTTAATCACATGGGTTGGAATATCACGAAATAGTGAGATCTCATTGAGCTTTAGGAACAATATAACTCATCCTTGCTATTTTACCTAATTGGCCATTTATAAAAAGCTGTCTCCTCGTCTTCTTTAGCCGTTGGATATTGCACTGCCAAGATCAGCCTTAGAGGCGGCGAAGGTAAAACGAATAAAGATAGTAGCCAGGTTTTAAGAAACGAGAGCCAAGATCAACCTTAGAGGTGATGAAGGTAAAACGAATGAAGATAGTAGCCAGGTTTTAAGAAACGGGACCCTTTTTTTAGGGATTTAGCATGTGTTTAATGTAATGATTATTTATTTATTTGTTAATTTGTTTTCGTTTGTTTTAAATTTCACCCATTGTAAAAGAAAACCTAAGGCAGCTGTTATGACCTTGAATTTCGTGTTATGTTCTACTTGACACTAGATACTTGAAGTTTAAATCGCCAAAATGTGAAAAAGAAAATTAAATTCTAATCCATATGGTTCTCACGTTGGTCGCTTTACCAATTTACCACGACACCCTTCCACGCAAGCCACGAGGAGGAGGAGGAGCGCATGATGAGCTGCGATTCCACCACCAGTCAACCTGTGTGTACAGCTTGTAGGCATATCCACGATGTGTCCCTTCCTACGAATTGTGAAAGTGGTGTTAGCATTAGCTGCCAATTGCAGCTACTTCTTGGTCCGCAATCTCTTGCCACCTCTTATTCCTATGCTGTCTACAACTCTTGAAAATTACTATACGATTGCTGCAGGTATAATAACTTGATTTAAAAATAAAAATAAAAACACTTGCTTGAAGCTTAAATCTCGTGGCCATTCTTGCAAATTATGCCAAGTTTCTGAAATTACGGGGGGGAGGAGAAACTTAATTTTGAACGCTTTCAAGCGTCCAGATTGTTCTTGATGCCTCCAGTCAAGAACATCATCCAGGACATGAAGGGCGGTATCGGGAGCATTTCCAAGAGGAGCTTCGATGTGAAGCTCACCTACAATCGCAGATCGCGGTCGCACTCGCATGGCGCCGTGGCCGCTTCTGGCGATGAGAATCATTGCAAAACAGCAACCGAGACTTTGCAGGAGAGCTGCTGGGCGAATTTGCCCCATGAGTTGCTCAGAGATATTATCGAGAGAATTGAGAGCAGCGAGATCACCTGGCCTGCGCGGACAAATGTTGTGGCTTGTGCTGGCGTGTGCAGAACGTGGAGGGAAATTATCAAGGAGACTGTGAAAACGCCGCAGCTGTCTGCATTGCTCACATTTCCCGTGTCCTTGAAGCAGGCGAGATATTTTCATTTTCTTGATTTTTTTTCTCCTGCTCTTCTCTATGTTGTGCAAATAAAATTTCGTTCCCGGGCCGTGTTCACATAGTAAAACACTTTCTGATTGATGTTGAATTTTTTGTTTTTTTTTTCTCCGACAATGGGCTTGAAAGTTGCCTTTGTTTTTGCTGTAATTTATTGTAAATATAGTGATATATGAAAGTAGTGGTTTTTGTACTTTGACATTAACTTTTTCGTCACTGGTTGGAGAATGACGAATGCCAGACCATAAGTTCTCCGACATTCGCTGGAAAACTATACCTGTAGTAAAATAGTGATGAGGAGGAGGTGGATTAATTGACCCGCTGATGTCATCATTGCCATGTGTCAAGTGAAAACCAGATACCAAACTCCAAGAATGACATCATTTCTGATGGCCAATCAGAAGTTTACAAAATAACAAATAGAAATATTTTTATTAAAATTTAAAATATTTTTTTGCAAACTCTAAAGTTTAACTTTAGAAAACAGATTTTAATTTTTTCCTGGCGGCAACTAATAGAAGGTCAAAGTTCGGTTGACTAGCAACCGATTACTATATACCTACTGCGACAGGTATAAAAATGATGAAATATAGTTTTTATTATAAAAAAAATGCATATCGGTGCTCCATAAGACTTAGGAGGCACGGGTATGCCTTTTTAATGACACATCATATCATGTTAAAATAGTTTTTTATTCAATAAAAAAAATTAATTTAAAAACAAAAAAGACCAAAACCTTTATCAACGCGCTAAAATGCATTAATGCACACAAAATAGAAAACACATCATTAAATATATCATAAGTAGCATTGATAATTGTTATTGTTATAAAATACTAAATATCATTTTTATTTAAACATAATGGTTCTCCAATATAAAATAAACCCACCGGTGCCCATTATAATAATGCATCGGATCTAGATAGAGTAGTTTGAACTTTGTAATTCAACAAGTGAAATTAGCAGCAAAGCTGCTTATACTTGCCTTAAGAAATAGTTTAATCATATACTTTAAAAATGTTTTAATTTACTAGTTTTATATAGTGAGGTTTAATTTAATAATTTAAAAATGTTATCATGTAATAGTTATTTATAACCCAAATTTAATCTCATAATTTAGAAATGTTTTGATCTAATAGTTATATATAGGCCAAGCCAAAGTTAAAGTTAAAGTTTGACATGAAAATAATTGGATAATAAATAAGAAGTCATAAGAAAATGTCATTGTCATTTAGAAAAATCAAATTTGTTTAGAGATTTTATAAAATTTGCATTTGTTTACTAACAAAATTGTACCAAAATAAAATACATTTTTTTTATTAACAATAAAAAGACTAAATACTAACAAAATTGTACCAAAATAAAATATAAAATATAAAAATAGATTTTAAAAAATAAAAATAGATTTTAAAAAATATAAAAATAGATTTAAAAAAATAAAAATAGATTTCATAAAATATAAAAATAGATTTTAAAAAATAAAAAATATATAATTTTATTTTTAAAATATTAATTTAATATATGAATTTTATAAAAGTTATGTAAAACTTTTGAAAAAGTATATAAATTAATTAAAGCCAAAACTATTGTTTAACTAAAAGATAGCTATATACCTACCTTGGAAGGTATAATAAAATGTTTTATTTAAATATATTTATTGGTACCTTTAACAAAAATAACCACCTCGATGCATATCAACAATAGGCACAACATAAAAGATTAACAATGCATTTAATATTACTATAGCCCCGTTCCTTTTCAAAATAGAGCCATAAAACTTTCTGGTGCTCCGTAAGTAATAAAATGCATTGGTGCGTTATTTTTAAAAACACACTATTTTTCAACCTTTTTGGTGCATTAGATGAATTTAATAAGGCCATAGTGCATTGAACTGTCACGGGGGACATTGCGGCAGGGTTAAAAAAAATGCCAAACCAAATTTAATTTTTACATTTCCTCCATGTTTCCAATCACTCACACAAGAACCAGTGCTCACAGGATCTATACAACTGCCCCGATTTCAGTGTTCTACAATGCCCATTGCTTCCCATTGGATAGCTTTGTCGGTTAATTCCATTCAATTTCAATATTTTGAAAATAGTACTTTTTCCTCTATGGAGAAACCATGCCTCCTTGACCGACAAGAGACCACGCAAATTATTTGTTACCTCCTTATTTTCAATTTCATTGGATTAAAATTCACAATTCTCCTCAAATCCCAACATTTTTTAAACTTTAAAAACAAATTCATGTAGTGCGATTCACTGGTTTAGCTCACATTGGAACCTCATCGATGACGTGTTTTGTTTTTACATAGAAATCACTATATGTGGTGCGTATGTTATAACGTGTTTTAACTGGTGCGACAAAAAAAACTAAAGCACCGTTAACGATGCGCATAATAAAATGCACCAACCACTTAAAAATTTAATAAAAAAATTGTCCACGAGTGCATTTGCTCAAAACATTATCACCTATGCATCCTCTAATTGTATAGGATGCACCAATCACAATGTGTCATTAATGACTTGTCGTTACTAGTGTGGCATGAAAACCAAAAGGAACTGTCAGTAGTGCACACAAGTAAACACACCACGATTTTTAAAAATATGTAAAAAATTATAGCAATCTAGTGAGTGTGATTGACACATTAGCACCGATGCATCCTGTAATTGTACATGAAGCACCAACCACAGTGCGTCTTTCATGACACATTGTTATTAGTTTTCAACATAAACTAACGCATTGTTTATGGTGCTCACCATAAAATGTACTGAAAGGTTTAAAATTTTGGATTTTTTTTTAGCAAATTGATGCATCGTTTTGAATCATTTGCACTGATGTGTTCTTCCAATGTACAAGAAGCACTGGGAATGATGCTTCTTTTATGACTCACCCTCAATGGTGTGATACAAGACACGTAACACACCATTGACAATGTGCCAAAAAAAACACATCATTGCATTAAATTTTTACAAAAATTAACAAACTCGTGAATGTGTTGACTACATTAATAATGGTGTGTGTTGTAATTTTACAAGAGACACCTGTGAGGGTGGGTATTTAATGATGCATTGTCAGCGATTCGATATAACAATATAATGAACCAACAATAATGCTCACTTCTAAACATGCCATACAATTTAAAAAATTTAATTGATTTTTTTTGTACAATTATGCATTTAATCGTAGCATTAGCACTAGTGCGTCCTGTTAATATACAAGAAGTACCACTAGTGGTGCATCTTGTATAACACACACGTACTAATGCAATGTGGAACATGTATTGCTCTATGTATGGCATTGTTGGAGTAGAGTCCTGCAGCTACACGAAAAAATGCCATTTTGGCGGATAGACAGTTTGGTGAAGACGAAGAGATAAAGTAGAGCTACGATGCCGTAGCATGTTTCTAGCTGCAGAGCAGAGCCGGAAACTATGACTACCAGGGCAGCGAAGTCAAAGGAGACGACAGTACCTGAGCGGCCGAGAAGAGAGAGCTCAACCACTGCATTGAAGGTAGCGGCGAAGATAGGAGGGCTCAGCTACCCTCATAAAGGAAAAGGAGCGACGAGGCCGAGGTATTGAAGATGAAGGACATAAGAAGGGAAGCGGTGCATAGTACCCATGGTCAGTTTCGGGAAGCATAGAAGACTGCAGAGAGCAGTGGTGTGATGGAAAGCGGCTACCCCAAGTACATATATGCCGACTGTCACTAATTAGGATTTTGGGTTACTGTTGGGACATGCCCACAGTGTTGTAATGGCGAGACCTTCGAGCCGCCTATAAAGGGATGTATTTTGTATTGTAAAAGGTTCGCATTTTGGGCATTTTAAGCCATCCAGCTAGTCAGACTATCAGTAGTCTGCTAGTTCACTGTTATTTTGTATTGTAACAATCCACAGGGATTGACAGAGAGAGAGAGAGAGTGAGAGTATATTGTAAGAAGGAAATATAGAGAAGAGATCTAAGAGAGAAGGGCTCCAGGCTGAGTGCGGAGTTACCCAGAAGATCTCTAGTTGCATATACGGTGCAGCAAAACTTTGTACCTCTCTCAAGTTATAATATAGAAACACAGTTCTGTGGACGTAACTTCCACCCTGGAAGTGAACCACGTAAAATTAGAGCGTTATGTGATTGATTCATGTGATTGTATTTACTTGTTATATCTGTCATTCATTACATGAACTTTGCTTACAGTAAATGTATGTGTATGTTATTCAGTTCATAGCATATTAAAAGGATAAATGCAAGTTGAAGTCTTTAGGTATTCTGTATAAGAGTTTGTCTAAGTTTCACTTGAGACAGTTAAGAGTCGCAGTGTAAAACAGCCTCGTGTGTTGAGTTCTGTAAGTTGAACACAAGTAACGCTAGGTACGCTGAGTCGCAGCGGTAGGATATCGCAGGGAGGCGATATCGCACCATCAGAGGAGCTGTGGTGCGCTGCGGTTAAGGATCAAGCAGAGGAAAGAGTTACGTGTTGCCCAGGACGCGGTGATGTGATAAGGATTAGAGTCATCGCGAGTAAGAGGAAACTGCGCATCACAGAGAGGAAAGAGCGGTCTCGCGAGCTAAGAAGAGCTGCGAGACGCACACATGACGCCATATAGAACCTGGTCGAGACACTTGAGTCTTTGGCCAACCCATTAGGATCACTTTGGGTGAGACTTCAGGTCGCCCCACGGTCTGTCGCTGAAAGGGCTAGTGAGCTAGGGGTGTTGTTGGTTCATTATAGTAAACCCGGGTCTGCCCAGACGACCAACAAATGGTTCCGTTGCCGGTTTTGAACAAACTGAGCATTGATGTTATGGTGGCGTCCTACTAGAGACGAACTCAACGAGTGGGTTGTGTCTATGGAGAAAGAGTTTGCCGAACGAGAAAACAAGAATCATAGACTGAGTACAGAGGATTGGTTACAAAAACATATCGTTACAGACCTGCACGCGATATTTTTTGCGACCTTTGGAAACGAGCTTTACAACTGGTTATCAAAGTTGACTGATACGAGCATATTCAAGAAGAAAAGAAACATTGTCTGGACACCGGAGCTGATTCAGACTGTGAAGAACCTTGATAATCCCATTACGAGGATAGTATAATTCTGGCTTGTGAGTGTGCTAGAAGGCTTCGTCACAGAGTTTGCAGTTGACCAGAGAAAAAGCTTCAGCGAGGCTGAGTGGTACTTCTTCAAAGGATATCGCGGTAAGTACCTAAAATATTTAAACTTGTCTATTAAGATGTTATTACATGAAAAAGGAACAATGGATCTAGTTTCAGATCAATAAGTAAAGATAGTAATGTCACAAGAGTTTGAAAGTGATTTTGATGACATTGGACGTACATGTAGTGGAAAGAAATAAAAAGTAGATTTCAGCTCTCCCATATTTGAAGACAACTCAAATAATACTAGACAACAGAGTCATAGTGCCACAGAAAGAACAGAAGGGGGTATCCCTTACCACCCTTATACCCCACAGAAACAGATCGGGACTCAGAACAATCCCATAGGAACTCCATCTAGTAGCTCGCAGACAGTACATACTACCGTTACATCACCTCCACCTACACCACCGAGTGGTAGTAACACAGCAAATCAACATCCACCACGTAGAAATAGAATGGGGGATGATATGAAGCTACCTATCTTTAAGGGTACAGGGGCAGAGGACCCAGAGCAGCATTGGTTTCTATGTGAAGCCATGTGGACCATTAAAGCAATCAATGATGATAATAGTAAACTTGTACAGTTGGTCACCACACTAAGAGAACGAGCCTTAACATGGTATATGAATTATACCTCAGCGGTACCTAGAACACTTGTCCAGGTCAGGACCGCCATGATTAAATAGTTTAAGAAACCTAAGTCTGAGTCACAGTGCATTACAGAGCTCAAAGACATCAAACAGTTACCTACAGAGTCGGTGTGGGACTTCGATCAGAAATTTAAAGCCCTTATAGACCAAGTCAGCTTTGAGTTTGCGCCGGAGCAGCATAAGGAATGGTTTATTGCAGCACTGCTCCCTCACATCAGACTACCATTAATGCAGCAGAAACTCCAGACACAGGACGATGCGTTGGAGATGGCGATGAAACTAGAGGCTTCACTTCTAGCTGAAACCAGCACAGGTATGACAAACTTGCAAAACCAGTTGGCTAATCTCACGATACAGATGCATGAGCTTAAGAAAGGGAAAGAGGTTGCGCAAGACATATGGTGCGTAAAGTGTAAAGCACAAGGCCATACTAAAGATAATTGTCCAGTCTTTGTAGAATATATAGCAACCGAGGCTCCTAACCCCTTATCACAGACCCACGGGCCGTGGTGTGAAATATGCAAAACAAGAGGACATCTACCTCACCAGTGCCCTCTACTTCAGAAGTACGTCAAGACACCTAAGAACTTATACTACGTCTTCTGCAAGTCCGTAGGCCATGATGAACATGATTGCCGAGCCTATGATCTCATGGTCGGGAGCAAGCAAGACTTGTACAGAGTCCAATCAGAAACACAGGGTCCAGCAGCAGGACCACAGCATGATCCAGCTTATGGTGGTAGTGGAGGAGGATTCAGAGGACGAGGAGGATTTAGAGGCTTTGGCCGGGGAGAAGGCTTTGGCCGTGGTCACGGACCAGTCACTTGTTACAACTGTGGAGTTGTAGGACATTATGCTAGGGACTGTCAGAGCCCTACCACCACATGTAACTATTGCAAATCTTACGATCACGCTATAGAAGACTGTCCTACCTTGATAGCTAAGATCAGAGAACCTAAGCCAGCAGTACACCAGAACATCCAGCTTATTGCTGCTGAGCAGGAAGAACCAGAACTAAGAGTCAACATTGTGACTCGCAGCGGTGCTTCCACCAATGGAACATCACATGATACTGAAAAGACCACAGGTCAGGAGTGGGTGCGTAAAGCTCCTAACAAAGCAACACCACTTGACCTACAAAAGAATAAACAGACATTTCAAGAAGCTAAGACTTTCTTTGATGACCCTATGCAATTAGGATCACAGGTACCGCCGTCTAGGGGCATACTGCAGCAAGCACCTTGTGGCGATAGCCTTGTACAGATATCGCAGGCTACCACATTGGGTGTTTGCGACGAAGACGAGTTGGCAGGAAGTGTACAATCCTTCTTGCGGAGCTGTTTAAAACTCGTGAGAAATGAGCAAGCTATTGGAGAACTTCAACGCATCATAGATCAGTGTCAGCCATCTTCTTCCGTGAGCAGTGCACAACGTGCTGTTCATAATATTATGGGACATACAAGAACATGAAGAGAGATGCGACTCACAACACAGGTTGGAGAATTTGAAATGGACGAGGTAATCCTACATCTAGGATCAGAGGTAAATGTTCTGACTAAGCATACATGGGAACAGATGGGTAGCCCTAAGTTAGTTAGATTGCCTATCCATCTTAGATTAGCTAATCAACAGAGGGTATCACCCCTGGGTCGATTATCGCAGGTGCCAGTTGACATTGACGGATTTCGCAACTCTGCGGACTTTGAAGTTATAGAAATCATTGGTGATAGTAGACCATATCCAGCACTGCTAGGCATTGATTGGGCAATCGATAACGTGGCCGTTATTGACTTAAAGAGAAGACAAATGAACTTTGAGGACGTGCAGATCCGGGTCATCGCACCGTTAGATCCTCTTCAGGGTCCTAGATACATTGAACCTATCCGAGCAGAGGAAGAGGCATGTAACATGGACAGCCTCTATCAGATGACTGCGAACCAGAGCAACTACATCAATCCAACCGCAGAAGGGAACATTGGATTCGGATGTTGGTTTAAAGAATTGGCAGAACAAACTTTACGAAGTCTTAGCGCGCAGATGTGCGTACATGACTAAGTCACTGAGATGGATTGGCGTAGAGATCAACGAGATTCCATGATTTAATGGTCTAACAGATATCCAGGACTTTCTCACGCAGTTTGAACATCAAATTCCTCACGAGCAGAGGATCGCAGCTATGGACCTTGCAGTACGAGCCACACCTGCAAGATGGTGGTATGCACATAAAGAGAATATCGCATCATGGGATGATCTTAAGAGATTGATGGCGATCAGATTCTCTACCGACAGAGAATATGTCCAGCAGAGATACACAGGAGAAAGTGACCCCAGGTCACACATTCAGACATGCGAACAGAATTGGTTGGACATTCCCGAGGATGAATGGGTTCACCAATTCATTCACACTTTGGACACAGTTCCATGGAACTGGTACACAGAGACTGAATTGCGCAAGGGAACGACTACATGGCCACTTCTAATAGATAGCTTTCTACTTACCTTCGGTTTTGAATCTGAGTATCCAAATGTTGATCAGGCCCTAGATGTAATAAAGATTAAGATATTTGAGGATTGTACCCTATCAGTACATGCTCAACCTGAGTGGGCCATCCAGTTAGAAGAGGCGCTAGAGTGTTATAATTTTGCATCAGAACCAGAGGAGGAGGATGAGGATCCTTGCAACATCAACATTTCGGAGTCAGAAGGGACTCGCGATGTTGATGGACCAAAGCTACAGATTCCAGCAATCATAGAGCCGATCAAGATTAAAAAGATCAATATTGGCACAGACATAGAACCAAAGTTTGCCTCTATTGGAGACTATTGGACCGATGAAACAGTCGGACAGATTGTAGACTTGCTACATGACTATCGAGACCTATTTCCCACCAAGTTCACAGAGATGAAGGGAATAGTCGGAGACCTGGGAGTAATGAGGATACCATTGAAAGAGGATGCTAGACCAGTCAAGCAATGTCCATATAGATTAAATCCACGCTACAAAGAAAAAGTTAAGGATGAGATCGATAAGATGATAGCAGCAGGCATCATTGAGCCTGTAGAAGAAAGCAAATGGGTTAGTCCCATGGTCGTGCAAGAAAAGAAAACCAAAGGAGACATCAGGATATGTGTCGACTTATGTAAACTCAACGACGCATCTCTTCATGATCCATTTCCGACACCTTTCACTAATGAAGTATTAGACAATGTGGGAGGACAAGAGGTCTACTCCTTCACTGATGGCTTTTCAGGCTATCACCAGATCAGAATCCACTCAGAAGATCGACATAAGACCACTTTTGAAACAGAATGGGGCTCATTCCAGTATACGGTAATGCCCTTTGGTCTTAAGAATGCACCAGCTATCTTTTCTAGAGTAGTAGTTGCTGTATTTAAAGAATACATCCATAAATTCCTTGAAGTTTATTTTGATGATTGGACTATATTTGGATTAATTGACAAGCACATAGGAGATTTAAGACTGATGTTAGAGAAATGTAGGCAGTACCAGATTTCTCTAAACTTGAAAAATGTATATTCTGTGTGCCATTCGGTATTTTGTTGGGTCACATTGTTTGCAGGCAAGGCTTGATGGTAGATCCCGCAAAGATTGCCATCATTGTAAATCTTCCAGCACCCAACTCAGTCAAACAATTGAGGACAATACTTGGTCATACCGGGTACTACAGAAAATTCATCAAGGGATACGCAAAGATTACAGCACTGATGGAACAACTGTTAAAGAAAGATGTAAAATTCCTATGGAATGAGGAATGCCAGCAGAGTCTAAACACACTTAAAGAGAAGATGGTTGCCGCACCCATCTTAGTATTTCCAGACTGGACTAAGCCGTTTCATGTACATGTGGATGCATCTGGCATCGCACTAGGGGTTGTTTTAACGCAACTAGGAGAAGGAGGTATTGATCATCCTATTGCATACTCCAGCAGAAAGCTATCGACAGTAGAAAAGAACTACACCACGACAGAAAGAGAAGGCTTAGCTATGGTGTACGTGCTACAGAAGTTTAGGCACTACCTGTTGGGTGCCTTGTTCAAGATGTTTACTGACCATTCCGCATTGAAGTATCTGGTCAATAAGCCAGTGTTAGGGGGAAGAATCTGCAGATGGTTACTCCTCTTTTAGGAGTACGATTTTGAAATCATTGTCAAACCAGGAAGATTGAACGCCGGACCTGATCATCTGTCGTGAATAGACTCAGGAGAAGAGCCAAGTAATCTAGAGGACAATTTGCCAGATGCGCAATTGTTTTCTATCCAGATCACAGATGAGTACTATGCTGATATCATTCACTTTCTCACCATAGGAAGGGCACCTGAGGAGTTTACCAAGCATCAAAAGAGGCAGTTGGTTGTTAAAGCAGCAGACTTCACCCTGATCGTAGGACAGTTATACAAGTTAGGTCCAGATGAAGTCCTGCGCAGATGTGTGATGCCGCATGAAAAAGAGGCTATTGTCAGAGAAGCACATTCAGGTACCGCAGGAGGTCATTTCGCAGGAAAGCCGACTGCGCAGAAAATCCTGACCGCAGGATTATGGTGGCCTACGTTACACAAAGACACTAAGGACTTTTGCAGATGCTGCGATATCTGCCAGAGGGTAGGAAAACCTTCACGACGAGATGAAATGCCGCTGCGATCGCAGGTTACATTGCGCGCATTTGACAAATGGGCTATAGACTTTGTGGGTCCTATCAACCCACTGGGAAAACGAACTGGTGCGAGATATATCATCACTGGAACAGAGTACCTCACCAGGTGGGCAGAGGCCAAAGCAGTAAGAAACTGTGATGCTGCTACAGCCGCACAGTTCATTTTTGAAAACATCATCACTAGATTTGGATGCCCAGTAATTTTGATGAGCAATCAAGGCACACACTTCTTGAATTGCACCATTGAGGCCTTGACGGAAGAATTCTAGACACAGCACCATAAGAGCACTCCCTACCACCCACAAGCTAATGGTACGGTGGAGGCCTTTAACAAGATTTTAGAAAATGCTCTTACTAAGATCTGCAACATCCAAAGGAATGATTGGGACCTCAGAGTTAACGCTGTATTATGGGCGTATAGGACTACATGCAAGAAACTTATAGGACACACACCTTTCAGCTTGGTGTATGTACATGAGGCTATTATGCCTATGGAGTATATTCTTCCCAGTTTAAGAATTGCTCAGATCACTAGAATGGCTGATACAGACACGGTGCATGAGAGGCTAGCGCAACTGCTTGCCTTAGAGGAAGATAGATTCATCGCCGGATTCCATCAGAAAGTGCAGAAGGAACGAGAAAAAGCTTGGCATGACAGGCACATTAAGAGTAAGACTCTTCAGATCGAAAACCTAGTACTCCTCTATGACAGTAAATTTCTTAAATTTCCAGGAAAGTTCAAGACGCATTGGTTGGGGCCATATCAGATACAACAAGTTACAGAGGGAGGATCCGTTCAACTCAGCAAAATGAATGGGGAGCTTCTTCCCACGATGATCAATGGAAGTAGGCTTAAGCTTTATAGTGACAGCCACTCCACCTCTCAGCCCTAACTCAGAGTCAAGACGGTGCAGATGTCCAGTGTAGTTGAAAGGAGGCATCGCACCGGGAATTAGTTTACACCGGCAAGTATTCTAAGTATCAGGAATTGCATAAGGACGGTTCATTTTGAAAAAAAAAATGCTTAAGTTTGTTTTGAGCAAGTGATGCGGTGTGGCATCGCAGTAGCGCGATGTTTCTCCGTGCCACGTACCCAATTTTTGTAACGAGACAGAGGGCTAGTCAAGTTTCCTTCTGACAGGCAGTTAATGAGGAAATGACCGGTATACCTTACCGTAGATTTGGCAACAGTATAATCAATTATCCATATTTAGCAAATCTTCGATGAGACCGGCGCCTGCATACACACGCTTCGAGGGAAATTGATCGGATTTCAGCATTTATTGAGGATCGGGATGACGGGTGTGGTCTCGTCCAAGCAATTAATACGACCGACGGTTTCAGTCTAGATGAGCGTTGCGTCTGGGATTGTCGCCTTCGGCATAAAAGCAGAAATTATTCATTCGGGAGGGTCACATTTGCAAAGAGCCGAGAGCTATAGAGTGCATTGTTAAGTTTCCCCTGTCCAGAGCTAATTTCGTTACAGAGTGCTGTGATTTCCAGAGTTTGCAGCCATTGCCAATCCCAAGTATAACACTGAGTGGGTTCTGCTCAAGGAGGAACCTTTAGAATACATTCTGAGACGCTTCGAGCATGGTGGCCGTATGTCCGCTACGGTGACGCCGCCCAGGGTTGTGAAATTAGGAACATCATAGGTCAGCCAATTTCCAAGGATGAGGAGTCAAGCGCAGGATGTAGAAGATGCCATCAAAGTCTCTGCTGAAGAGAAGAAGAAATCCAAGCCGATCACTGAAGATAAGAAACTAGAGCGGAGGAATGATGAGAAGAAATCTCCCGCTAGGAAGAAAGTAAAAATGAGAAAAAGAAAGCAACGGGAGAAGGAAGATGACCTATCTCATCAGCTAAGAGAAGAACAAGAGGTTCCAAAGGTCAAAGATGAAATTATGTGGAATCCAAGTAGCGTGAATACCTGGAGCGAGTTGCTGAGAAGAAAAGTGAAAGGGAAAACAAACCGAACAAGCAGAACTTCAAGATGCAGACAAAGGCTTGTACTCGGAATGGAATTCCTGGTTTGTATACCTTTCGCATAAGTAGGCTCCAGACTAAATGAAATGTTGAGAAGGCTGGAAGATACAAATTTTTCTTGTGATAAAAGTTCTAACCCAGACAAAGAGGAAAGGATATCTATGGAAGACTTCTCAAGATCGGAATATCCTTAAAAGGCCTCGCAAGCGACGAGAGTGAGAGCATGACTGAGGGCAGGAAAGATAAGAGAGCCCAACGAACTAAGTTACAGAAACTATAGAGAGCATGTCGCAGCTATGGAGAATGAAGTCGCAGGACTTCGGGACAAGCTTCAGCGCACTTCGCAGGAAGCCAAGGAGAAGCTACAACAGGAGAAGCCTGTTGGTAGTGGCTCGGGGGCGAGCCACAAGTAAGTGTTAGGGGACTGTTGGAGTAGAGTCCTGCAGCTACAGGAAAAGCTACCATTTTGGCGGATAGACAGTTTGGCAAAGACGAAGAGATAAGGTAGAGCTACGACGTCGTAGCATGTTTCTGGCTGCAGAGCAGAGCCGAAAACTATGACTACCGGGGCGGCGAAGTCAAAGGAGACGACAGTACCTGAGCGGCCGAGAAGAGAGATCTCAACCACTGCATTGTAGGCAGCGGCGAAGACAAGAGGGCTCAGCTACCCTCATAAAGGAAAAGGAGCGACGAGGCCGAGGTATTGAAGACGAAGAACAGAAGAAGGGAAGTGGTGCATAGTACCCATGGTCAGTGCCGAGAAGCATGGAAGATTGCAGAGAGCAGTGGTGTGACGGAAAGTGGCTACCCCAAGTACAGATATGCTGACTGTCACTAATTAGGGTTTTGGGTTACTGTTGGGATAGGGCCATAGTGTTGTAATGGCGAGACCTTCGGGCTGCCTATAAAGGGATGTATTTTGTATTGTAAAAGGTTGGCATTTTGGGCATTTTAAGCCATCAAGCTAGTCAGACTATCAATAGTCTGTTAGTTCACTGTTATTTTGTTTTGTAACAATCCGTAGGGATTGAAAGAGAGAGAGAGAGTGATAGAGATCTAAGAGAGAAGGGCTCCAGGCTGAGTGCGGAGTTACCCAGAAGATCTCTAGCTGCATATGCAGTGCAACAGAACTGTGTACCTCTCTCAAGTTATAATATAGAAACACAGTTCTGTGGACGTAACTTCCACCCTGGAAGTGAACCACGTAAAATCAGAGCGTTATGTGATTGTATTTACTTGTTATATCTGTCATTCATTACATGAACTTTGCTTACAGTAAATGTATGTGTATGTTATTCAGTTCACAGCATATTAAAAGGATAAATGCAAGTTGAAGTCTTTAAGTATTCTGTATAAGAGTCTGTCTAAGTTTCACTTGAGATAGTTAAGAGTCGCAGTGTAAAACAACCTCGTGTGTTGAGTTCTATAAGTTGAACACAAGTAACGCTAGGTACGCTGAGTCGCAGCGGTAGGATATCACACCATCAGAGGAGCTGTGGTGCGCTACAGTTAAGGATCAAGTGGAGGAAAGAGTTACATGTTTCCCAGGACCTGGTGATGCGATAAGGATTAGAGTCATCGCGAGTAAGAGGAAACTGCGCATCACAGAGAGGAAAGAGTGGTCTCGCGAGCTAAGAAGAGCTGCGAGACGCACACAGGACACCATACAGAACCTGGTCGAGACACTTGAGTCTTTGGCCAACCCATTAGGATCACTTTGGGTGAGACTTCAGGTCTCCCCACGGTCTGTCGCTGAAAGGGCCAGTGAGCTAGGGGTGTTGTTGGTTCATTATAGTAAACCCGGGTATGCCTAAATGACCAACAGGCGTGTAATAGAACATGCACAAAAATGATTAGATTTGATTAAAAGCATTAGCAAACTGGTGTGATATAAAACTAGCAATTTCCTCAAGGAAGGTGCAATAATACGTCGATAAGGTAGTTGTTAGCGGGTAAGCGAGGAAAAAAAGTGTAACATTGAAGTGAGGTAGTGGGAGATTGCAAGTAATACCCAAAAAAAATGGAGCACTTCAATGTATTGAAAAATAAAAAAATTAACAGTTTAACATTACATTATACAGTGAAGATGCCATTGCATGGGAGAAATATATCTGATGAATAAAAGAAGCCAATGTGTATTCATAATCTTGAATTACTTGCTGTCCATGTGGTTCCAAAGTTCATAATTGTGCTAGCATAGGTTGTCAAAGCATCTTGGAAAACAAACATTTGACGACGGTTTATATAGTTCTAACTTCTCACATTAACAAAAGTCCTGTTTAAGGAGTAGACATGATAGCATTGTATGGTTTGGCAAAAATGGTACAAATTTGAAGACATTTCCTGCACTTCACAAATACAGAAAAGAACATCAAGAAGAGTAAACACAAAGATTTCAGTATATATATACATTTGACAATTCAAGGTAATAACACAGTATTAGTGAACACTCTTGACACTGTATGATAAGTAGCCAAACTAACCACTATCAATCCATCATACATCAATTGACACAATTGAAGACAATATTAGTACCCATGATACTATTTTAGATGATACAATGAGCTTCCAGCCACGATTCATTATCATCCAATCCATCAATAGATGATTGAAACAATTGCAAACAAAGTATTTATCAATAATTACATCTCTAGCCAAAACCACAGGTATTCGTTTACCCTTGCAAGCATCATCGCTTCCAAGATTCAGGATTTCCTTCGGTCCATCAGGTTTTGAACAACTATGCAAAGTGAACCTTAAAACCTTTGGAGTGTTATCATTTGCATATTTTATTAAGGAGCTATATTGTTTATCGTTCCAGCTTGTTTGCATTTCAACTGATTGTAATTATCTGCTAATTGACTGGAACTTGTATTGAGGTGAACCCATTATTCGCTGAATCCATTTGCACTAGTGTATTCACAAAAAGAAATATCCTCCTCATTAGACAACCTTGTTGCAGAATGTACAGATGCATCACTTTTACCTGGTTGTGCCTGCAGGCCATTATCTACATCTGCATCCTCATCATTATGCTCCACATCCTCAGTAGATGTTGTGTGATTATACAAATCGTTTTGCCTAGAAATATGATAATCACCTTCAGAGTCATTGGCAATTTTCGGAGCCACTGTTTCTAGAGATACAAACTTGAAAGAATCTGCCTTTTCGCTGCTGTCTATAACTGGTGAAAAATGCTCAAAATTTTGCTCTTGGAGGAATCAAGAGAATGTTCCTTTCTGGACTGCCCAAGCTTCCTCCATCATTGGTTGATCTGGCCTTGTTTATTTTCTTTGACTCCTATGAAAACAATGCCCTGGCCTCTAATATCTGCAAAACCAAAATAAAAGTATCAATTTTCTTCTGTCCTCAATACTCAAAAGGCCAGAGGCTCCAAATGATCCAGATAATTTATTTTTCACCTAAAGGAATTATAATTTAATTGAGAAGACAATGATTGTAGTAAAAATAAGTGACCAGGCTAATGCAACATGAAAAGCATTTCCGATGAGAAGGATAGATTTTCTTATTTCAAGCAAGCAGAACTCTGTGAAAAATGAGACTTGTAAGATGAAACCTAGCCTAAGATGCAAATCACATATGATTGAGCCAAGGTCTCTTATTGCATTTCCTCAAGGTTAAATCTAAAGCTCTGAAAGTGTTCACATCATATTCCTTCATCTGCCAAAGGATTCCAACCATTTGAGTACTCTAGACTAATCAACGGAGTGATAGATTTCCTTCCAAAATCCTTTGAATTATCAATACTTAGTCTTCTGTCTGTTGTCTCATAAGCACTGCTAATCTTCTGTTTTCATCTTCGAAATCATGAGAATGTGAAAACGCTTGCCATGATTCCTCCACATATCAAAGCAATCACACCCACAACAATGGCAATGCTTGGGGTTTTAAAGGTTTTGGAGAAATTTTGGAAACTTCTTGACAAATCTGCAGATTCTAGAATCTTCTGCAATGGAGCCTGGAAGTATTGTTGAGTCTCCGGGAGATTTGGCAGTTAAATTTGGTGCCCATGAGACAAGAGATTCTGGCCTTATTAATGGAAAACTGGTATTACAGATTGCAAGCCCAACAAACTCTTTTCCACAGAGCTTTAAATTGTTTCCATACCTGAATCCTTCTTGTATTTGCTTAAAACCTAAAAAATACAAGAGAAACCACACTATATCAACCCATTTTTGTCATAAAAATATACTAGAAACAATTCTACACTCAAACATACAAATTGAGGTTCTGGTTATCCATCAACTCTTTGCATTTATGTGGACATATGTGTAGCCATGGATTGAATCTAGATGGTGCATCGGGTATATTAAACTGTACACAAACAGTCCCAACTCAGGTGAATCTAATATGCACCCTGCACTAGAAGGAAACCTTGCATTCATAGCTTCAAACTGAGGGTGCAGTGATCTATCAAATTTTCGTGTTTGTATGTTCCACTTCCTATATGTGTGACAATGCATTGAATTTGGTGCATTGGATACATTGAATAGGGACATTAGAAGTCTAAATTCAAGTGACTCTAATATGCACCTTTCACTGGAAGCAAACCTTACATCCACAAATTCAAACTGAGGGTGTGGTCATCCATCAATTTTCCATGCTTGTATGTGCCTAAATGTGTAATATATGCGTATATACCTAGAAAACCATCTAAACTGTGATATGCACCATACCCAATGGACATGTTCAACTTGAGGGTGTGATGATCTATCGACTCGTGTTTATGCATGATTATATGTAACGATGCCTTAAATCTAAATAGTGCATTGGTTGTATTGAATATGGACACCAGCAAAGATCCATTTAAACTTGGATGACTTTTCTGTGATATGCACAGCATAAAAGACATGCTTCTCCAAAATGCAGGAAAAATGACTGGTTTGTTTGACTTAAACCTGCAGAATGAAGACTAATGCTATGAGTTATCATAAAATAACAAACTTATCAGTTATCCTACTCCATATTCACAAACGTCAGTAAGTCATGAGTTTCAAATAAGTGAACATGCAGTATAAAATGGCATGCGAATCAAAGTAACTAATGACTCCACCTAGCCCATACCTAAAAGAAATATATTTTATCCATGGCTACTTTTCCAGAAGTAGAGAAAACAAAGAGTATAACTATAATTATCGGAGAGGAAAATTTTGAGAAATGATATTATTTTCCCTTGTCTTTAGAAAGTTGGGAATAGAATCCCTTTACCCATGAAAGCATAAAAAACAGTCCTATATGGTGATCCCTTCATTTGCATCTATTGCCTGATAGTGTCAAGCAGGTAGCACAAAATTGTAGCAAAAGAGGCTGAAATAATAGTTGTGGCAAAAGAAGCCTCTGTCTTCTTCCTATATTCCTCTCGAAGAGACTTCTTAACTCTGCCATTTGAACAAATGAAGGTGTGAGAAACTAAAGTAACCAAGACTAGATAAATGTCAAACACATTGATCTAAAATGATATTCCAAAAGTCATGTGCCTTGATCATGCAAACTTTTTGTTCATTCAAACCTTTTAAACACAATAAAAATTTATTTAGGATCATCACCTATAGAATATTATATATTTCAAATAATAAACTTCAAAGGACACATACGGGCTAGAATCTAGACTCACAAGTAAAAAATATAGAAGTTGACAGCAATGTAGGGTGCAACGCCAATAAGAGATGACCCAAGTCCTTTGTAAAATGATGCAAATCCTTCCTCTCGCATCATATTTATTTCAACCTGCAAATTAAGAGGAAGCGGATAAAGAATAGATGGAATCAGTCTTAAGGCAGAAGGAATGTCAGGTCAAAACAAAATAAATTAAAAAAACAAATACTGAGCCTATATGACGAATCAGTACCTGCGTCATGGTTTTGCAGGCTGGATCAATAGCACTATCGAATACACTATGCACTATATCCCAAGGGATCACTTCCAGCATCTCCAAAACCTAAATAATGTCCAGGATATGAAATATAGAAGTAAACTTTCAAGTCATTTAACAATTAATCGTTGGAAAGATGGAAACTACTTACAAGCCTTCTGCGGAGTTCAGTTGCAAGTTTATCAAACAACAATGGTGGAGGCACTTCTGCAAGCATTGAAATACATAATTCATAAAAAGCATGAAAATCATAAGAAATTATGTAACATAATTCAAATGTAATAAGAAAGAGTGCAATCCACCAGGTAGCAAAAGAAAACCTCACCCCCATCATGTAGATCTAAATCTGTGTCATCAACTAAAGCAGAAGCACTCGAAACCCCTGGAAATGGAATCATTCCATATCCCATAGATGCACTTTCATCCACACCACGTAAAGAAAACCCGCACACTACTTTAATGGTGTCCCCAACAATGTAAACCTTGAAAAGTACTCCACCTGCAATCAAGGTAGATTGCTTGATTGATTAACTACTTGGAAAATAAGTTGGAAGAGTACTGCTGAAAGCATTATGTAATTGAAGTTTGAATAACAAAATATGAAGATTTTACTTCCATACCACGATTGAGAAACTCTTGGAGCACCAGAGGGGGATCAAGCTCTGATAGGCTGACCTGATCATATGCTAGTGATAATGCATGTGACTTCGTTGTACCATCCACTACCAATGGCTTGGCAACTACAGAGAATATAACAAAATTAAAATGTTGTAGCTGTCACTAATCCTATGTGTGCCTCAACCTCAAACTATGAAGAAAATAGTACTTTATAGTTATTAATCATCAATTATTGCAGCATAAAACTAGACAACTTACCCAGTGGTAACTTTAGCCCTACTTTAGTTACCAACAACACCGGGAATCGAAGCAGGGTCCCTAGTTATGACTAGCTGCTTTGTAACACCAACTGTACCTGATATATCAACCAAAGATTCTCAAGTAACCAATACTAGATAAATGTTAAACACATTGATCTAAAATGATATTCCAAAAGTCATGCGCCTCGATCATGCAAACTTCTTGTTCATTCAAACCTTTTAAACACAATAAAAATTTATTTGGGATCATCACATATAGAATATCATATATTTCAAATAATAAACTTCAAAGGACACATACGAACTAGAATCTAGACTCACAAGTAAAAAATACAGAACTTGACAGCAATGTAGGGTGCAATGCCAATAAGAGATGGCCCAAGTCCTCTGTAAAATGATGCAAATCCTTCCTCTCGCATCAGATTTATTGCAACCTGCAAATTAAGAGGAAGTGGATAAAGAATAGATGGAATTAATCTTAAGGCATAAGGAATGTCAGGTCAAAACAAAAGAAATTAAAAACACAAATAATGAGCCTATATGAAGAATCAATACCTGGCTCATGGTTTTGCAGGCTGGATCAACAGCACTATCGAATACACTACGCACTATATCCCAAGGGATCACTTCCAGCATCTCCAAAACCTAAATAACATCCAGGATATGAAATATAGAAGTAAAATTTCAAGTCATTTAACAATTAATTGTTGGAAAGATGCAAACTACTTACAAGCCTTCTGCGGAGTTCAGTTGCAAGTTTATCAAGCAACAATGGTGGAGGCAACTCTGCAAGCATTAAAATACATAATTCATAAAAACCATGAAAAACGTAAGAAAATATGTAACATAAGTCAAATGTAATAAGAAAGAGTGCAATCCACCAGGTAGCAAAAGAAAACCTCACCCCCAACATGTAGATCTAAATCTGCATCATCAGCTAAAGCAAAAGCACTTGACACCCCTGGAAATGGAATGAATCCATAGCCCAAAGATGCACTTTCATCGACACCACGTAAAGAAAACCCGCGCACTACTTTAATGGTGTCCCCAACAATGTAAACCTTGAAAAGTACTCCACCTGCAATCAAGGTAGATTGCTTGATTGATTAACTACTTGGAAAATAAGTTGTAAGAGTACTACTGAAAGCATTATGTAACTGAAGTTTGAATAAAAAAAGATGAAGATTTTACTTCCATACCATGATTGAGAAACTCTTGGAGCACCAGAGGGGGATCAAGCTCTGACAGGCTGACCTGATCATATGTTGGTGATAATGCATGTGACTTCATTGTACCATCCACTACCAATGGCTTGGAAACTACAAAGAATATAACAAAATGAAAATGTTGTAGCTATCACTAATCCTATGTGTGAATCAGCCTCAAACTGTGAAGAAAATAGTACTTTATAGTTATTAATCATCAATTATTGCAGCATAAAACTAGACAAATTACCCAATGGTAACTTTAGCCCTACTTTAGTTACCAACAACACTGCGAATCGAAGCAGGGTCCCCAGTTATGACCAACTGCTTTGGAACACCAACTATACATGTTATATCAACCAAAGATTCTCAATAGATTATTTAGCCACCTTGAAACATGGGATTATTTAACCAAAATTCATAGATGAAACAAAAGGTTGAGAAGCTCATTAGTAGTTCAGACACTAAATACATAAAGAAAGAACTACAGTAAACAACAAAGATAGTTACCTTGACAATGAAATAGGTCTAAATCAACTACATCTTGAAGCTGCATTGACTGGCGATTATATAAATGTTGTATGGCATCTGGGGGATAAAGAACAATAACTTCCGGATGGCCCTTCCTATATTCCTGCAGAAGCAACCAGACATCTTACATTTCAAGTCTTGTGTGCATATGTGGTTGCATTGTAATTAAAGATTACAAAATCACATTGGCATTAAAAGGAATAATCGAGGAAACAGGAATATGTTCTAGAAAGGGTAATACAAAATCATGCCTCAACACTACGCTCTATATTAACATGATCAAAGTTAGTTCATATACTTAAAAATAAATAAATAACACATCTTGCAAACCATTTTGACATATATATATCAGAAGATCCACGAAGCTGTAGGTTCCACATTAATAAAAAGTTACACCTACTGAAGCCACCCCAATTTTCGTTTAAAAACAAAGATAATTGTACATGCACAGTTGGTCCAATGCCTACGACTTAAACCTCCATTGTAAATAAGTAAAAAAAATGTCACATAGACAGTTCCAAACAATGAGCAAGCAAGAAAGCTTTAAAAATCCTTTGCTTGTCATATCATTGCATGTTTTCTTTCAAATTTTAAAACCGAAACATATCTACTTGACTTCTCATGCAAAATAATGACATTTAAATGAACTGTGCTAGACACCTTTAAGTTTCTTTTGAGTTAGTGGAATCCTTAATGGCAATGCTAAGTCTCACAATAAATACCTGTTGACTGGAAAATGCCAAAAAATCATTTTAGGACTACAATGGTTTTAAGTTCCTTGTAATGAAAAATAATAACAGAATTCAATTTTGGAAGGAGAAATACTCCCAAATGTGTAAGGGCCATTTTGCATTGGTTGAAGCATCATATATTTCAGTAAAACAATTTTTATGCCATGTTAGTATAAAGTGAGTCTCTGCAATTTACTTGAATGTCATAATCCAGTTCAGTTCTGCACAAGTTACACAACTTACCTTTAGACAGAAATCCTTAACTGAATCCCTTGCAAACATACAAATTGAAGGATTGATTAGTAGTCAAACTTACCCCAGCTTATCTATGATGAAATGGCCTCTTTCACATATGCAAGTTATGATGCAGATCGAAAATTTTGGAGCTATACTTCCGCTTCCTTCTTTCTTTTTAACGATCAATTTGAATAACCATATCCTAGAAGAGCCCCAGAGCAAACAAGTTGCCTGCACCAAAAATAGAGAATTTAATCCGTAATATACAAAATATGAAGTAACTTATCTCATCAAACATATAATCTTCCTTCATGAGAAAACAAAAATGAAATAACAACAGAATTCAATTTTGGAAGGAGAAATACACCCAAATGCGTAAGGGCCATTTTGCACTGGCTGAAGCATCATATATTTCACTTCAGTTACCTATCTCATTGTCTAATAAGAAAAGGCACAAATGATGAAAATGTAATAACATTCTTGGTTACTTGAATTTTGTAAAGCCTATGTTTAATTTTATGACCTCCCTAGAGTGGAGAGTGGTTGTGTATTCCCTTTAGGGTTGGGGGCCAGGGTGTGGCATGACCAAGCTCAACAAGTACGAGCATCAAGTCTGAACAGGGCAGGAAGGAAAGCTAGCTCTATATGGGCAGGTAAAGGAGGTGACGACTGCATCCCATGGCCAACAAAAGGAGGTCATAGTAGCCACGGGCCAGCTCTTGGAGGCCCAGCCCTAAAGGGAAAGCACAACCACGCTCCAGTCACAAAGAGGATGGGAAGAAAGTTTAAAGGAAAAACACAATCACGTGCTAGTCACGAAGAGGATGGGAAGAAAGTCTAGAAGGCACATGAAAACAATGTATATGTAGGCTAAAAAAGGAGTCAAAATCCAAAGGATATGTTGTTTTTTCCCTTAGATAAAAAGGAGGTGTTTACTTGATTCTTGGAGTAAAGAAAGTGCAAACTAAAGAAGAATACAGAGCTCCCACAGGGTATTGGTTGTTCAAGAGTGTAAAGTGAAAGCTATGGATCAATCCAGATATAAACACATGGGCAGAAAATAAATTAGTAAATAAGAGACAGGACTCAGGAGCACTAGGAAGGCACACGTTCTATTAATGACTGTCTACTTATTTCAGTAATGGCAATGGAAGCTGTGCAATTGCTGCCAAGTAACATGTTAGATTCACTTCAGTTACCTATCTCATTGTCTAATAAGGCAAGGCACATATGATGAAATTGTAATAACCTTGTTGGTTAGTTGAAGTTCTTAAGGCCTATGTTTAATGTTATGACCTCCCTATAGTGGAGAGTGGTTGTGTATTCCTTTTAGGGTTGGGGGTCGGGGCGTGGCATGACCAATATCAACAAGTACGAGCATAAAGTCTGAACAGGGCAGGAAGGAAAGCTAGCTCTGTATGGGCAGGTAAAGGAGGTGAAGACCTCATCCCATGGCCAACAAAAGAAGGTCATAGTAGCCACGACCCAGGTCTTGGAAGGCCAACATAGGGCAGGGCCCAGCCCTAAAGGGCAAGCACAGCCACACGCCAGTCACAAAGAGGATGGGAAGGAAGGTTAAAGGAAGAACACAGTCATGTGTTAGTCACGAATAGGATGGGAAGAAAGTGTAGAAGGCACATGTAAACAATGTATATGTAGGATAAAAAAGGAGTCAAAAGCCAAAGGATATGTTGTTTTTTCCTTGAGATAAAAAGCAGGTGTTTACTTGAATCCTTGAGCAAAGAAAGTGCAAACTAAAGAAGAATACAAAGGTCCCATAGGGTATTGATTGTTCAAGTGTTTAAAGTGAAAGCTATGGATCAATCTAGATATAAACACGTGGGTTGATTGTGGCCAATATATGGTTAAAAATTGCTCCTTCTACCTTTCTCATGCAACACACTCTATTCGTCCTCTAATCTTCCATATCTAGCTTCACATTTTTTTCCATCACTGTATAGGGAGGAGATTCAAAGTAATGATGTGATGCACATGTCAACAAAGGGCTTGGCTATCTTCTCTCTCTCAATGTATGTAGTTTTTTCCTTGTGTGTCATCACTGTATAACAATAAAGTCCAAACTGAAGATGTCATATGCGCATACTTGCATAAGTAAAAAACTATTTCCAAGATGTATAAACTTATGCATTAATGCATACTTATGTTTTCATATTTTACTTGAAACAACAAAGGTTAACACACTCGAAGCAATGTGTTTGAGACAAAAGTGTCAATCTAGATCAATAGTGGGGATGGTTCCCTGTGCTACATTTCTATAAAGGCTTTTATATTAGAGTGCACCAAAGCATTGTTTTCCACGAAGGGAGTGTAGGCAGAAAAACAAAAACACTCATCAACTATTTACTAACGGGGAAACAAGGTAGACATTTGTTCCTAGAAATCCAAGTTATTGAGCTTTGCTGAGCCAATACCTCTATTTTAAGAAAGGGGGGAGACGAGAAAAAAACATCAAAAGGAATCTAGGTCATGAAGACATAAATATGAACCAAAAGGTAAGTGCTGAACCAAAAGGTAGAAATGTGATCATAGGTTAGTGCACATGCTTTATATGTAGCACTATGTATTTGTGAAATCAAAATTTCATTTTATGTGGAAAGGGTCAAACAAGGATGCACATTTGAATTAATTGATGCGGAAGGCAAGTAACCTAGAAAATAAATGTGTTTCATGTTTTGTGTAGAACAATATAGCAAAAGAAAATAGTTGAGTAAACAAGAGATAGGACTAAGGAGCACTAGGCAGGCATAAGTTCTATTAATGAATTCCTAATTATTTCAGTAATGGCAATGGAACCTATGCAATTGCTTCCAAGGAACATGTCAAATTCACTTCAGTTGCCTATCTCATTGTCTAATAAGGCAACGCACAAACAATGAAATTTTAATAACCTTGTTGGTTAGTTGAAGTTCGTAAAGCCTATGCTTAATGTTATGACCTCCCTAGAGTGGAGAGTGGTTGTGTATTCCTTTTAGGGCTAGGGGCCGGGGCGTGGCATGACCAAGCTCAACAAGTACGAGCATCAAGTATGAACAGGGCAGGAAGGGAAGCTAGCTCTGTATGGGCAGGTAAAGGAGGTGAAGACCTCATCCCATGGCCAACAAAAGAAGATCATAGTAGGCACAACCCAGGTCTTGGAGGGCCAACAAAGGGAAGGGCCCAACCCTAAAGGGAAAGCACAGGCACGCGCTAGCCGCAAAGAGGATGGGAATGAAGGTTAAAGGAAAAACACAGTCACGTGCTAGTCACGAAGAGGATGGAAAGAAAGTCTAGAAGGAACATGAAAACAATGTATATGCAGGCTAAAAAAAGGAATCAAAAGCCAAAGGGTATGTTTTTTTTCCCCGAGATAAAAATGAGGTGTTTACTTGATTCCCGGAGCAAAGAAAGTGCAAACTAAATAAGAATACAGAGCTCCCACAGGGTATTGATTGTTCAAGAGTGTAAAGTGAAAGCTATGGATCAATCCAGATATAAACACATGGGTAGATTGTGGCCAATATATGGTTCAAAATTTGCAGTTGGTTAAAATTTGATAGGATTTAGTTCTAAAAGAACACATAAAAACATATATTTTTTGGTACATGAATAACTTGCAGTTTGGTGGGTGTTTCATACACGAAGACTAAGGAGTTTATTTTTTTACCATTTGGTGAAAACTTCTAAAGCTAAAGTTAGTATAAAATAAAAAAAATATTGGGAAATTTATAAATGACAAAATAAACAAATATAAAGGAGAAAGTAAGGAAAGTTTGATTATAATAAAATGTATCAAAGCAAATTTGCAATTTGTAATGGATTTTGAACTTGTTTTTTTGTCCACAATGAAAAAGCTATGATGTGTTATTCTAAAGATTGAATCAAAATTATATAATTAGTTCAAATATATCAAACTACTCTTGATATTCTTGTTGATCTACTACTTGTAATATAAGACAATAATCATAATACTAAATCTGCATAATACTAAATATGTTCATTGATCTACTATGTGTAAATCACTTTTAAGACCTCAAGTGGATTCTAGACTTAATTCCTTGTCATTGTGGTAGGATGATGAGAATATTACATTTGGTAAAGATACAGAGATTTCTCTCTTCCCAACCCTAAACTAAGATAAAATGAAGAAAAAAGTTAATATCACATTGTCAATGAAAATGTTGAAGGAAAAAGTTAATATCACATTGACTTCCTGACCTTAGAGTATCTAAAACATAAGTTAATATTCTTGATCCTAAGTTCACTTGAGGTTTCAAGATTTTTTCTAGTAAAAAAAAAATAGTTCCTTGATATTCTAATGAAACAAAGGTAACCTTGTACATCATCAAACAACTATCCATACCCCAATGGGTCAGACAGAATTACAGTAGAATGCAGTTCAAAACATAAATATAACTATACCTAAGATGTGAAAAAATACTATCAGCACTTGGGTATCAATACATGAAAAGGTTCTCTCATAAGTGAGCAGTATACACATTAGTTAGAGAAATGTCCATAAAGAACATAACAAGAGCCTAGACACCTTATCCAAAGCAGGCAAGTGACTCTCAAAATTCCTGTAACTGCTGCTTAGCCTAACCAGAAATAACTCAAAAAATCCATGAGATAAATATCTGAAATAGAATGAGCAAATTCTAAAAAAGCTGGATTGAGACTTCCCCAATAAACTCATCATCATAAGATTCAGTAAGTAAGAGATGACTAAGAGCCATACACAAACCCTCCATGGATAAGATGTCTGCCCTCTTGTTATGTTCCCTATAGACATGACTGAAATCCACCCAGGTGAATGAGGATATGAGTAATCTGGTGTTGTAGCACCAAGCCTCAAGGTTCACCATGTCAAGGGTGGATTCCCCCTTTACCCAATTTATAATCATCGAGGAGTCACCAAAGATATATAGGTAAGGCAGCCCAATATCTTTGATGACCCGTAATGATGCCCAAAGTGCTAAAAGTTCTGCTCTAGTATTAGTATTGATCCCACATCCAAGCTTAAAAACTTCAAGGTCTCTACATGGCCCTTTAAGTAAGATAACTTTTTAAACTTAAACATTTCAGGTCTTCATATATTCATTACTTCATGGGAGTTTAGAAGGCACATGAAAACAATGTATATGTAGGCTAAAAAAAGGAGTCAAAATCCAAAGGATATGTTGTTTTTTCCCTGAGACAAAAAGGAGGCGTTTACTTGATTCCTGGAGTAAAGAAAGTGCAAACTAAAGAAGAATACAAAGCTCCCATAGGGTATTGATTGTTCAAGAGTGTAAAGTGAAAGCTATGGATCAATCCAGATATAAACACGTGGGTAGATTGTGGCCAATATATGGTTCAAAATTTGCAGTTGGTTAAAATTTGATAGGATTTAGTTCTAAAAGAACACATAAAAACATGTATTTTTTGCTACATGAATAACCTACAGTTTGGTGGGCGTTTCATACACGAAGACTAAGGAGTTTATTTTTTTACCATTAGGTGAAAAATTCTAAAGCTAAAGTTAGTATAAATAAAAAAATATTGGGAAATTTATAAATGACAAAATAAACAAACTTTAAAGGAGAAAGTAAGGAAAGTTTGATTATATAAATTTGCAATTTGTAATGGATTTTGAACTTGTTTTTCTTGTCCACAATGAAAAAGCTATGATGTGTTATTCAAAAGATTGAATCAAAATTATATAATTAGTTCAAATATATCAAACTACTCTTGATATCCTTGTTGATCTACTACTTGTAATATAAGACAATAATCATAATACTAAATTGGCATAATACTAAATCTGTTCATTGATGTACTACTTGTAAATCACTTTTAAGACTTTAAGTGGATTTTAGACTTAATTCCTTTCATTGTGGTAGAATGATGAGAATATTACATTCGGTAAAAATACAGAGATTTCTCTCTTCCCAACCCTAAACTAAGATAAAATCAAGGAAAAAGGTAATATCACATTTTCAATGACAAAGTTAATATCACATTGTCTTCCTAACCTTAGAGTATCTAAAACAAAAGTTAATATTCTTGATCCTAAGTTCACTTGAGGTTTCAAGCTTTTTTTTTTAGTAAAAAAAAACAGTTTCTTGATATTATAATGAAACAAAGGTAACCTTGTACATCATCAAACAACTGTCCATACCCCAATGGGTCAGACATAATAGTAAATATTACATTACAATGCAGTTCAAAACATAAATATAACTATACCCAAGATGTGAAAAAATACTATCAGCACCTGGGTATCAATACATGAAAAGGTCCTCTCATAAGTGAGCAGTATATACACCAGTCAGAGAAATGTCCATAAAGAACATAACAAGAGCCCAGACGTCTTATCCAAAGCAGGCAAGTGACTCTCAAAATTCCTATAACTGCTGCTCCGCATAACCAGAAATAACTCAAAAAAATCCATGAGATAAATATCTGAAATAGAATGAGCAAATTCTAAAGAAGCTGGATTGAGACTTCCCCAATAAACTCATCATCATAAGATTCAGTAAGTAAGAGATGACCAGGATCCATACACAAAACCTCCATGGATAAGATGTCTGCCCTCTTGTTATGTTCCCTATAGACATGACTGAAATCGACCCAGGTGAATGAGGATATGAGTAATCTGGTGGTGTAGCACCAAGCCTCAAGGTTCACCATGTCAAGGGTGGATTCCCCCTTTTCCCAATTTATAATCACCGAGGAGTCGCCAAAGATATGTAGGTAAGGAAGCCCAATATATTTGATGACCCATAATGATGCCCAGAGTGCTAAAAGTTCTGCTCTAGTATTAGTACTGCTCCCACATCCAAGCTTAAAAACTTCAAGGTCTCTACATGGCCCTTTAATTAAGATAAATTTTACACTTAAACATTTCAGGTTTTCATATATTCATTGCTTCATGGGAATAATTTTTTAATTCCATGCATAAGCAAAGTCATTTTCTTTGTAAAATGTGCCAAAACAATCCTCAATAACTACTTTAAATTTGCATCATAACTTCATACCAAATCTACCCTTCAACAAACTTTCAAATATGTCTACTGAAGACAAGGCTCTTCTTTGCAAAAAAGTACCACATTTTTTCCTTACATTCCTCTCTAAGAGCACCTTGAGAATTCACAAGAAAGCGTTTTATGTCTGATATGTAAGTTTTTTGCATAAATTTTGAGCCCTTGTGTGCGAAGAGACTGTTCACCAAATTACTTTTATCTCATCCTACTTAGACAAGAGCTACCTCCTTCCAAATAGATAACTCAAAATAAAAGGCCATGAGCAAGTGATCTACAATATCTAAATCGTGCTTGCAAAGTATGCATCTCTTAGCATGTCTAGTTTCTTTTATGTATATTATCCTAGGTTAACAGCTTCTTGGCTGTTTATAGCCATAAAATAATCTTTATTTTTAAAGGAAATGTTGATTTCTAGACTGCTCTCCCCAAATAGACTCTATATGAAAGAAGGCATTCTTCAATGCTTGCAGCATAAACCAACTTCATAGTGTATACCCTTGTTCCACTATTCTTGGACCACTTGAGTTTGTTAGAATAATCAACCCATAGTTAGCTACCTTAGACATTAATTTAATTATTTTTGTCTTATTTGCCTAGTCTCATGATTCCACCTTATGCAAGTTGTCATTTACCTATCCATAGTGGTCAAACTTACCTATTTTGACTCATGTAGTGCTTGGGAAACCTCAAGGAATCAATTCTGCTTTATTCCTGGTCTCCTAGGGGCCCTTCTGCTTTATTGCCTACTTTTTCAGTGCTTTAAGGAAATTAGGAAAGTTTGACTAGGTGAGGTGAACTAGTTTTTTGTCCTCCACATCCTCCACTATTTTCTCCTATGAAAAGCATGTATGAGTTGTCATTCCATCACTCTTTAGCTTGCCTAAGTGCTTTTTCCAATTCTTGAGCTCCATGACTGATTTGGAAACAACTTTTTGCACCTATGGGGGATTTGCTTAATTTTAGTAAGCTTGCTTTTGACTAGATTCGAATTGCTCCTCATGCATTCGAATCCCTTATGTAATTATTTAATACAACAACCTATTATGTTACAGGGTTGGCTATTGTACACTGAGTTAATACAGTTTAGTGTTTAGCTCCATATTCAGTCTCTTTTGTGAGTGATTTTGCATGCGCAATTGATAATTGCTGTGAGTAAAATTAATCTATCACTGGGCTTAATTTCCACATGGTATCAGAGCCATTGTAGATCAATTTATCTCCTTCAAATTTTTTTTGCAGGTTCGACATCAGTGACTGGGAGCCTTCTACTGACATCCGGGACAAATTTCTGAGCTATGGATCAATCTCAGAAGATCATCTTGACTCCCTTCAACTTCTTTGAATGGAAAGCAGAGATGGAGATACTGTTGAGAGTGAAAGGCCTCTACAGGGTGACTATGGCAACAGAAGTAGAGCCCAATTTAGCTGCAGAGAAGATAAAATGGCACAACAGGAGGGATGAGGCCTATGGTCTCTTGTGTCTGAGTATTTCGAGAGACCTCCTTTTCCATCTTGATGGATTGAAATCACCGAATGAAGTATGGGAGAAGCTTATTGATCTTTTTGGAAAGACAGATGAGATGAGGGGACATCAAATCGAGAATGAACTGATCTCCCTGAGTCCAAATAGCTTTGAATCCCTGCAACTCTATTTCTCCAAGTTCAAAGCACTTGTTTTGCAGCTAAAACAGTGTGGGATCGAAAAGAAGGATGATCAGCTAGTCTTGGCCATTCTCTCGAAGCTTGGCCCTGACTATTTAGTGTTTGTTTCGACCTTCTATGCCACAAAGTTGACAGCTCAAACCTGGAAGATGCCTAGCCTTGCAGATTTCATGGAATCTCTCACACAAGAACATGACAAGCTGGTGATGATGGGCACCATCAAACCATCCAAGGACCAAGCTCTGGTTGCTGGAGATTCGAAGGTGGATTCAAAAAGAAAAAATAAAGCTAAAAATCCACCTGAGCAAAAGAGAGACAAGAACAAGTATTCGGAGGAGCCACAAGGTTCCAAGAAGAACTACCAGAAGAAGAAGAATAAAGGAGAAATGAGCAAGTGCACATACTGCAATAAGGGAAATCACACTGAAAGCTCTTGAATGAAGAAGCAAATAGACATGCTGACCCAACTCCTGGAGAAGAATGGCATCTTCCTTCCAGAAATCTCAAAGAAGAGAGAAGGAGGATCAAGTTTAGAAGACAGAGAGAGAGTTCATGCATTGGTTGCTGGCACATCAAGCTCACCTAGTTTCATCATCAATTCTGGAGCTTCAAGACACATGGTTTCGACCAAGGAGGCATTCTCCTCACTTGACATGTCGAAAGGACCACCTATAGTACTGGGAGATGAATCTCTCACTGAAAGTTTGGGCAAAGGGAGGATTGATCTTGATCATGGTCAGTTCAGCAATGTGTTGTATGTGCCTGGTCTTGCCTCCAACCTCTTGTCAGTGTACTAGATGAATCACAATGGGTCTCCAAAGAAAGTCATATTCTCCCCTGATGAAGTTGAGATCACAGAGATCTCAAGTGGTAAAGTCATTGCAAAAGGAGTTGCAAATCATGCTCAA
>LPNX010727236.1:179293-364404 GCA_001517045.1 Pseudotsuga menziesii
CTGTGCAGCCTATATCCAGAATAGGGTGCCTCATAAACAACTTGATGGTATGACTCCTTTCGAAGCATGGAGTGGGCACAAGCTAGATGTGACTCATTTCAAGATTTTTGGCTCAAGGGATTGGGCTAGAATTCCAACAGAAAAGAGGAAGGCTTTGCAGCCCCAAAGCCAAGAGTGTCTATTTGTTGGGTACTCTGAAGATTCAAAAGGGTACAAGCTGATAAATTTGAGCACAAACAAAGCCTTTATTGAAAGGTGTGTTCAGTTTCAAGAAGAACCCCTTGCAGCAGTGGAAGTTGGAGAAGCCTTTTCACCACTTGAACCTCTGAAAGTAAGTGAAGAGTTTGTTGAACATGCTGATTATGATATGTCTGATAGTGATGAGTTTATTGCAGACCCTAACAGCCCTACAAGGCCAAAATGGGCAGCCAAGACACTACATGCAGCAGGAGAGCTAGCTGGGGATCCCAATGACCCAAGGAGGACTAGATCTCAATTTGAGAGTGGTCTGTGCATGAAGGATCCTATGTTTGCTGAGAAATGCTATCTAATGGTGGAATCAGATCCTCAAACATATGAAGAAGCAGCAGGATATCCAAGATGGCAAGCAACCATGAAGGAAGAGTTCAGCTCACTCCAGAAGAGCAACACATGGGAGCTAGTGGACCTTCCCCAGGGAGGAAGTTAGTTCAGTGTAAGTGGGTCTACAAGAAAAAATTTGCTGCTGATGGTTCACCTCTGAAGTACAAGGCCAGATTGGTATCCAAGGGCTACTCACAGGTTCATGGCATATATTACAATGAGACCTTTGCACCAGTGGCAAAGATGGACTCCATCAGGCTAGCCTTAGCCATTGCAGCTTCAAAGCAATGGGAGGTACATCACATGGATGTAAAATGTGCCTTCCTGAATGGAGATCTCACTGAAGAGATATATATGCAGCAGACTCAAGGATTCTCTACTAACCCTTCTCTTGTGTGTAGGTTGAGAAAGTCATTGTATGGGCTAAAGCAATCCTTCAGGGCTTGGTATGCCAAGATTGATAGCTTCTTGCTATCACTGAATTTTGTTCGGTGCAAATCAGATCCAAATGTCTATTTGAAGTTAATTAATGGTTCATTAATGATCATTGTGTTATATGTTTATGACCTTCTCATTACAGGAAGCTCAAAGGATGAGATTGCTTCCTTGAAGGGTGCAATGAACCAAGCCTTCTCCATGACAGATTTGGGGCTCTTAAGCCAATTCTTGGGGCTTGAGATTGCTCAAACCAAATCTGGAATCAAGGTGCACCAGTCCAAGTATGCCTTAGATTTGCTGAACAAATTCAGAATGAAGGACTGCAAACCAAGCAAGACTCCTTTCCTTTCAGGAGTGAAGCTGGAAGAAGCTGATTCTTCACCTATGGTAAACAATACACTGTGTAGGCAATTGATTGGATGCTTGTTGTCTCTTACACATAATAGACCTGATATTTCTTATGCAGTAAGTGTGGCTTCTAGATACATGGATCAGCCTCATGAGATCCATTGGAAATAAGCCAAAAGGATCCTTAACTTTGTTCAGGGAACAAGGACACATGGGATCTTCTACAAAGCAAAATCTGATCTTGATTTGATTGGATTTACTGACAGTGATTGGGCAGGTGATAGCACAGAAAAAAAGTCCACATCAAGATATGTGTTCATGCTTGTAGAAGGACCAATCAGCTGGTCAAGCAAGAAACATAGTGCCATTGCACTCTCATCTACAGAAGCAGAGTACAGAGGAGTTGTTAATGCAACAACTCAATGTTTATGGTTGCAGGGGTTACTTGGAGAGTGTGGCTTCGAATCAGAGTACTCAACTACCATCTACTATGATAACCAGAGTACCATTCGAATCTACAATGATCCAGTTCAGAAGCAAAGAACTAAACACATTAAGATCCATATGCACTACATCAGAGAGCTTGTGCATGATGGCACCATTCACCTACTCTTCTGTTCATCTTTAGAACAAGTAGCTGATATCTTCACCAAAGCATGTTGTGAGAAGACCTTCAGCAATCTCAAATCTCTGCTGGGGATTTCTGATCATGCTGTGAAGCATGAGTGAAGACAAGATTTCCAAATTTTGTTTTACAGTCCATGTTTAAGGGAGGATTTTCCCATGTGGTTTTTGCCTCTTTCCTTGGTTGTATGGACATGCAGTATGTAAAGGGTGACTAAGCCTTGTTGCTAGGCCCTATAATTTTCTGATATATTACTCATAATTCAGGCTTAAGGGGGGGTTTTAGAATAATCAACCCATTGTTAGCTACCTTAGACATTAATTTAATTATTTTTGTCTTATTTGCCTAGTCTCATGATTCCACCTTATGCAAGTTGTCATTTACCTATCCATAGTGGTCAAACTTGCCTATTTTGACTCATGTAGAGCTTGGGAAACCTCAAGGAATCAATTCTGCTTTATTCCTGGTCTCCTAGGTGCCCTTCTGCTTTTTCTGCTTTATTGCCTTCTTTTTCAGTGCTTTAAGGAAATTGGGAAAGTTTGACTAGGTGAGGTGAACTAGTTTTTTGTCCTCCACATTTTCCACTCTTTTCTCCTATGAAAAGCATGTATGAGTTGTCATTCCATCACCCTTTAGCTTGCCTAAGTGATTTTTCCAATTCGTGAGCTCCATGACTGATTTGGAAACAACTTTTTGCACCTATGGGGGATTTGCTTAATTTTAGTAAGCCTGCTTTTGACTAGATTCGAATTGCTCATCATGCATTCGAATCCCTTATGTAATTATTTAATATAGAAACCTATTATGTTATAGGGTTGGCTATTGTACACTGAGTTAATACAGTTTAGTGTTCAGCTCCATATTCAGTCTCTTTTGTGAGTGATTTTGCATGTGCAATTGATAATTGTTGTGAGTAAAATTAATCTATCACTAGGATTAATTTCCACAGAGTCGATAATATTCTTCTAAAAGTTTAATAGCACAACAATTAAGAATATATACAAAATGTATACTAAAAATATATACAAAATGTTTCAATTATTTAGCCAAATGACCTTGTAAGTTTACATCAAATTCCTATCACAATATATGTACATTATATACAACCTTTATGTGCTGAAAAGAGTGGGAGAGGATAATGGAATTCTTATTCATTGTAGTGGATAGGTAACGAGGGATAAGCGATGATGCAATGGATGAATAATAAATAAGAGTTGATAGCAATGTGATAAGGTTAGGAATATAGAATAGAGGAGTTGGTAGGGTCACTTAGTATTGTTTACTGTGTATGTAGGAATAACCAAAACCAACTATAAATAAAAGGATCCAACATACTAGGTAACAAAGATTAAATGAAAGGTTCAGCATATTCCATTTACCACCGTCCATAGAAGTCAAAGGATCCGACATTGTTAAAAGAAACTTTGAATATATTATATTTTAAGAATAATAACAGACATAATAGTTTTCCATGAAAACCAACATTATTAATTGTTACATAAAGCTCCAAGCTCCAAATAGTTTACATGAAAGTAGTGCCAACAAGAAGTGGCAGTGGTCACAATGTCAGAACAAGTTATGCATGCATTGATTTTAAGTAAATGCTTCCTTTTGTAAAAAATTGTTAGAGAAAATTGTGACTTAAATTCCTAGCCTCTACTACTTCAAAAGCTAGAATAAATTGAAATCTATAGCAAAACCATAATAAATAGGAAATCCTTGAGAATATTATCGCAAACGAGGAAATGGGTACACGTTGCAAAAATGAATATCATTCCTAAGTTGAACTATGGAAAAGTGAATAAATTTGAACGCTTTGAATAAAGAATAAAGTAGTAATAGTAAAAAGCTCACAAACTGATACAAATTTATTACCAATAGTCTTAGTTCAAGTTAAGCAATGACTAATAACACGATATAACATCCACTGGAAAAACTTATCCAAGAGACATGGGAGATGCATCATTATTAAAGAACTTAGTGAAAACATAAAAATTGGAAATACAGACAGGGCAGCAAACAGAGGTGTTGAAGCATATGGACAACTGAGTAGTGTTAGTAAAGAAGGGAAACCCAAATCTGTCAAAGATTGCCCTTTTAAAGCCATGCCAATAGATGTTTATGTGCAGAAGGAAAATGCCAAAATACGCAATGTTCAACAACAAAAATATTTTTTGGTACTCAAGCCCATGTAGCATAATCATGAATGGCAAGAACCTGTCAATGCCTTTTAATGAGAACTCCCTTTAGACGGTCATAAACATTGATGTGATCAGGACTGTCCAAATTGCACCATTTTTCACCTAATATTAAAATTAGAACGATGTAATTATTCATTGAACAAAGCTACCAACTTTTCAAATTGCACTTAGAGGTATGCTACTACCATTGATGCATTTGGACCTAATGTAAGATTGTCAACACAAGGCAGAAATTCTATAAAGAAAAAGAAAAGTCAGGAATGTCGATAACTTAAATGCCTTTCATTGAGAACACTCTTTAGATGCCATCAACATTGGCCTGATCAATACTATCCAGCTCGGGCTGTTATTTTCACTGAAGGCTGTAAGTCAGAACAATATAATTATTCAATGAACAGAGTCATCAAATTTATGGATTGCACTTGGTGGTCTGTTCATGCGACTGATGCATATGGCCCTAATGTGAGTCTACAGTGAGTTTGTCACCACAAGGCAAGAATTATATGGAGAAAGAGCAAAGCAAGGAAGCTTCATAAAGAAAACAAAGGTTGAGCATATCTCTCCACATAATATATGGAAGACAGATGAAACCAACAGAAATCTACCAGTTTCTAATACCAAGCAAGTGGCATCCCAGATCCAACATCAGCTTAGAAAAGAAAATGAGTGAAGCAATAGTTTGATGAAGCATGAGACAACTCCAATTTGTTACGATTAAAATTGGATGGTGCTATCCTTTTCAGAGTATAATTTACCTTATCTTTATTTTGTTTACATTATTTTCCATTTCACAATGACTGCAAATTTCGTTGGGCTGGTACATGTATTACATAGTTTCAACCAACAAACTTTGAAATTATCATAATTTTTTTTTGGTAAGAATTCTCTTTTCATGGACGTCTGAACTCCATATTTTTTTATATAACTGTAAGTTTGTGCCATACTTCAATCTCACAATTTATACATAGGGCAATGATATAAACTCTAACACTTCCTATTTTTTTTAGCCATTAATGTTACCAAACTTTTGGTACATGATTGTGTCAAGGCATAGTGTCCATTTGAAAAAAATTAACTTGTAAACTACTTCTATTCAAAGGGCCATTGTTACCCTACTTTGAGTCTCGCTTGACCTTTCGTATTCTTATCTTAGAAGCTCATTTTCTCACAAAAGAAAGCCACCCCTCTTGTTTTCTTATTAATGATTTTAAAATCCAACTTTAACTTCAATGTAAAGGCCTATTTTTTCAGCATCTCTTATACCTTAAGCTCACCAAGCAACTATAGCAGCCCAGAACATAGGAGGGACCTTCACAAGAACCAAAGCAAGTTGCTCTTATGTAAAGTACTTTTTAGTTCATTCTGGTCTTATGTAAAGTACTTTCTAGTTCATACTGGTATTTGGATTGGAAATGTTGAAAAACACTTTTTCTTCATGACATGAAGTGAACTATAGAGTGCATATTGAGAATGCTTCTTGTTTCCATTGAAGTTTGTGATTTGATTTGATTGAAGATGCAAGTGCAAATTCTAAAATATGTTCAATTCTAAGTTTTAGTATAGTTGTCTATATTTCAGCTTATTCTTTACTTTGCATGTGGAATCATCCATCTCTCATGTTACATTTCATTACTTATGAATTAATGCTTTATCCAAAACAATTTAGAAAATTTCATTTTTACTGGAGTTTGGTGAAGCAAAAAATCCAAAGGGGACATAGTTTTAGTTTTTCTTTTAGATTGTTTTAGGATTTTTGAAAGTTTTAGAGACCCTCAAAACCTCTAGGACATGAAAAACTATCTTTGAAAATTTAACTTATAAAACTATGCCAAACATCAAATTTTTGCAGAATTTCTACTTAAAACTTATTTTTGCACCCTCTTGGATAGGCAACCTACCTTACTCATTTATCATTTATCCTCGACATGCCAGAACTCTATGCACATTGATTTGATTCATATGAAACTGATAACATAACTTTAAGGTCTCTGGACTGCAATGACTTTAGAATCCATTAATTAAAAAGGGATAATGACTTGCAGAGTGCACTCTGCACTGAATGGATTCTAAAGTCCCCAAATAAAAAAAGGCTTCCTCCTCCTGTGTAAAATCCCGGTTCCCTTAGGCAATATATAAAGACTTATCACAACTTGTGTTACAAACATTTCCAGATAAAAAGTTTTCATTGTGTATCAAAATGCTGGTTGACTTAAGGAATCTACAAAAACTCCATGAAATACTTTCACCTTTTCATTTTTATTCTGTAGCTTATTATTTTATTTCATTCCTATTAAGAAAATCTTCAAAAGCTTATTACATATGCAATTTCCCTTGCACCTTTAAATAACTATGCACCCATTGAATACAGGGGCACTCCATTGGTCTGGTGTCTACGTGCTTATATTTATGTGCATTATAGAAGGTTCACTAAATTTAAAAGATATATTCCATGCATTGAACATAGACATTCATCTACATTTTATGCTATTTAGGTATAAGAGCAGTAGAATTCAAGATGCTTGCAATAAAACTAAGCATCTTGAATTCATCTACATAAATAGCATCTTGAATTCATCTACATACACATTCATCTACATTTTATGCTATTTAGGAATTCATGTCCAGTGAAAGCTGGTTCTTGCAGACGCAAGAGAAGCAGAAGAGAATGGATTGTTTTTGTTTCTTATGATTCTTCCTCTTCTTAAACAATGCAGACTGCAGAGGAAGAACATGGGAAAACAAGTGTAAAACAAAAATAAGTAGGGTGTAGAGTAAAGTTTGAGACATTAAATGGGTGCAAGATGGGAATCAACAGATATCCCGAAAATAAGGAAAATAAGGGATTGCTACTTCCAACAACCCCTTCAAGCCTCACTTTGGCACGAGCGTTTTACCTATTGCTAATCAACCTCAACAGCTGGCCCCCATACCATGTTGAAAATTACACAGGTTATGAAACTATTCCACAAATTGCCCCAATCTCATGGAAAATTACATAGGTTATGAAACTATTCCACAAATTACCTGAAGGATCCCTGCTGCTTGCAGTACAAATAATTTGTCCGGAGGATCCCAAACAGGCCAGGTATCTGTGTGTTAGCTAGATAAGATAGTTGCAGTACATGAGCAGACCTTGTTTGTACAAGAAACACACATGACTCATTGCAAAGACTTTTATTTGTATTTCTAACTTCATATCACTGTCATAGTGGGTTTTCATATAAAGAGCATACTAGGCAGAGAATCTAAGAAGACTTTTATTTGTATTTATCAAAACTATAACTGATTTACCAGTAATATAAGGCACTGTTTTCACAATATTACAAGCTAGTAGTGAATCCGGGTTCGTATTGTGTTTCTTTAGCTATTAGTACATTAACAGACGTATATGAATGAGTCCTGAGATCAAGGGTAAATTATAGGACTATTGATTATAATCTAGAGATATATGCATGGATATAGGCAGAATTAAAACATGCTTGGGTTTTGATCCAATTTGTCCAAAGGATCCCTCCTGTTTGTAGGTCAAGCAGCTGTGTGTTCACCAGAGAAGAGAGTTGTAGTACATGACAGGCATGCAGATTACAAGTATAAGTGGGATGGAAGTTGACAAAATGGGTGTCCAGAGATCTTTTTGTATATGTACCTACAGCTGCATTGAATTGAATGGAGCCTGCGTATGCTAATCTACCATTCAGGCGTAGACGAAGTCCTAGATTAAAAGTTAAAAACCTACTAAAACCATCTAATATCATGTCCCCAACATTACATTTCTGTTCGGTCATACCTAATCTAGTTATAACGATCGACAGTATCAGCTAATTTCGACAGAAATTTCGGAAAACAAACAATTTAAAAAAATGAAATTGATTATGTCAGGTTCATTTATCACATACTCCAATTGTATTACGATTTTGAAGATATTATAACTCAATACAGTTGAATATTTGAGTAGAATTCTTAGTGTTGTTCAGCAATAAGTAGAACAAATCTAAACAAATGATAAAAATAAAATCTTGAACAGTATTCAACATTCAAAATCAGCAAAACTAATAAATTACTGTGCAAGCATCACTAGGAATTCAAAATCATAACAACATATATAATTTACTAGACCACAAAACACTGTAAGAGAGTTTGCATAAATTTATAAAAAAATGTGATGGACACTCCACGCTTTAAAGACAACAAATTTGCATAGAAATGAAATTGCACAGAATGAAATCCAGGAGGAGTGGAAAAACAAAGTACCTATTCTTTTCTCCTCTTCTTTGGCTCTTTGATTCAGAAATCCTGCAAAGGTATTCCGAGAAACAATGCAACTTCTTTGTGCAAACCCAAATAGTGCAAATCCTTTAAAACCGCAAACTAAATGTGACCAGTAAACACCATTTATGCAGGAGGGAGGGGCAGTTGCCATGACAAGATGTTCAACCACCTCCTCCATGAATAACAAGCTATTTATGGGGTTTAATAAATTCAGAATAAATGCTAAAATGAGAAAACTGAGAAAAAAACAGACTCCATCCTTTGATCATCTGACCAACCCTAGAGTCACTTCACGTTTGCTTAAAGCTCAACGAGGATTGTAAACTAAAGGGAAAAAGGAATACTGTAACCAGAAACCGTTATGAGTGACAAACCCTAAATGTCTTCATAATGTGGTGTGTTCTTTTGTACTAATGTGCTACAACACATGACTAAGCTGTTCAGAACCCTAAAGGAGTTAGGGTTACCTTTCGAGTTTAGTTATCTCTCAACATCGACCATTAAACCAGAACCAAGGCTCTTTCTACACCTGTTGCTCTGACCTCTTCAGAAATAGTTGGATGGGCTCTTTCTATAGAAATCACAGGACGGGCTCTCCAGAAATCGCCTCACGGCACTCCAGAAATTGCCGGACAATTGCGGTTCTGTCCAACTCAAGAGTCACGACTCTCCAAAAATCGCCGGACTGTAGAATGACTGGACAACTGCATAAACCAGTGGACAATACAGAAAACCTATGAACAATGTGCAGCCTAGGAGAAGACATGCGTAAAAATACCACTGGCCAGAGGGACGACGACATCTACAGTGGTTTAGAACAAAACTTCAGAGAAAAACACCTAACGACATAATAATAACACACCATTGATAGTGCACACTATAAAACACATTGCACACATAAAAAAAGTATCATAAAAATTTGAGCTAATCGATGCGATATAAAAACTAATGCATTATTCATGGTGCACACTATAAAATACAGCACAAACAAATTTTATAATAAGAAAAATTGAGCCAACAAGTGAATGTCTTGGAATAATTAGCATCAGTGTGTCTTGTTAATATGCAAGAAGCACCACTTATTGGTGGTGTGTTTTAATGTGGAGCACCTATATGACAATATTTATGGGGCACCGTAATAGATGTGGTGCTATTGTTTAGAGATTGCATAACATGTATGGTGTGTTCTTGAATATGTGCACTACCGTGCCACATTAAATAGAGCATTGCTGTTGTTTCAATGCATTGGTTTTGATATTTAGCACCAGACACAGTGCACATAAGTTACAGCAGGCACACAGATTACTTGATCACTTTATTTATGCACTCAAAAATTAATTTAAGTTTTTGATAAATACAAATGTTTATATGTGTTTTTTTATTATAATTTATTATTATTATTATCTATATATATGTTCCCAAAAAGAATTCTATGTGAATAAGAGATGATGACTACGAGTGCAACAACAATAGTAGGTCATCATGTACAACTTTGTATGTGAGTGGGAGAATAGGGACATGGAGATGGAAATGTTCCCTCACCCTATTAAAGCTCATAATCATTCCCTTTTGATGAATGTAAACCTCCTTAAGTTTTATGAGAAGGATGCATCCCTCAGGGGGGGATTCCTCAGTTTTTACAACAATTTATTTGTTGATGGGATCATGCTAGATAGGAATTCAAGGTCGGTCCCAATCTATGCTATCAACCCACCGGGGAGGATGTATAAATTTTTATCATCGGAATGTCCATGAGAGGGGATTTTTTAGCCGAATTCCATAATCTACCACTTGACATTACAAGAGAGAGCCAATTGACATATGTAACATACCCAACCATGGAACACAACACCAAGGTCGGGTATTCAGAGTTCCTAACAAGGAGAATGATAAATATAAGCTAAGGACAACAAAATAATTCTCATTAAGGTCAGGAAATATGCCAAACACTTTAAAACTTGTAAAACATTCAACCATTAAGAAAGACTTCCCTTCCAATTCAACCTAGTTCCCCATTATACATGCAATGTAGTGTAATGACACAAGAATATATTCATACCATACCCCTACACATGTGTTGACTAAGTGTCATTACACCTATGGGAAGCTTCTCGTGGCCATCTAATCTACTAAATAAATCAAACTTGCCGCATTCTTTCATGGAACACCATTTACGACAATAAACATTCAACATTCCAACATTATAAGGAGGCATAGTTTAAAATCCTAAACATAGCAGGTCTTATAACAATAAATTCAAACTTACAATCCCCCCTTGAATTTGATCCAGTACAACTATACATGACCATATGGTATACCTAAATATTAGTTCGTCCCATGAACATAATTCCACAAAATATTAGCTTACAATATCACAGTAAAATCAACATTATTATATTTCCTTAAAGCAAGTTTATACATTAATGCATATCAAATTTAATACATTAAATTATCAATCTATAAACCCATGTGGGACCTGATACGGTACATCCATATATGGCCATATGGTATTTCCAAATATCAAACCCATAAATGTTCATAATCCATAAGAAAATAACCTCCTAAAACATCCTTTAAATCAATAGTATACTCCACCTCAAATAACATATTTATAACACTACTTTCGATCATATTTTCCTCATTAAATGACATCCATAAATCCCATGGATGATCTGATGAGGAACAACCATACAAATCTATATGTATGTCCTAAAATAAAACCTCTTAATGATCATTTTGTAACCAAACTAGCAACTAACCGCTAGCCTAACACATCAACATAACTCTTCAGTGAGCTGCCAATTTATCAGCATTGGGTTAGCCATTCACCATGAGCATATGTACAATTTAAAAACATATAATGAAAGATATTTATCTCCCTCCATGGGTACATGTACAACAACTACAAAAAGACTATAAATAACATAAAATATTTATCTTTTATAGGGGTGCATCTGGCATCAACCAGACAACTTTCCTCCTAGATTTAGACACTATCAAGCCAATATAATTGTGCAGGTCACCCCTGAGCTGAGGTATTGGAATTCACAAGTTCAGGGAATCTTCTAACTCGATCTCTAAGGATAAAACTCAATCCCACAACCTGAGAAACATAAGCACAATAATTTCTTCCAAAGAGGTTTCACCCTCTCCACCCACTTACTCCTCCACCCCACTACCAGGTGAAATGGTAATCCCTTCACATTCCATTTCCCTTAGGACATAGCTAAAATGGTAATCCCTTCACCTTCTAGGTCCATCAGGACATCACCATTCACCATTAGGATTTATGTGTAGGTCCAGGACATAGATAAGAGGTAGACACCATGAAACTACATCGTATTAAAGACAATATCAATGTCAGAAGCAAAAACTCAATCCCTCACCACCTACTTTCTCATCCATCCCATTACTAGGTGAAATGGTAAACCCTTCACCTACTAGGTCCCTCGGGATATCTCCAGTCACCATCAGAATTTATGTGTAGGATTAGGACATAGACAAGTGGTGGGAACATAAGAGCTATACTAGAGTTGATTAGGATTACTCCAAACATGAAAAATATCCCTATGCTCCAAGCAAATAGTTCACACACATATCAAAGCATACATGGTCTCCCAATATCACAAATGTAATACACCGGTTTTGACCCCAAGAGGGAGGGGAATGTGTGCCCCAGTTTTGACCCCATGGAATTTTGATTGTACATGATGTAAATATTGTCTGGAATCATGGCAAGGAGCTCAAGGCCAAGGCCCTTCCATTGATTGATGTTTTATGTATAGGTGATCAAGGTTGATGCCTATGGTTTATGGTGCTAAGTCAAGCATAACATATAATTGTGAATATCATGTAATTATGTAATTAATAAAATACCACAGCTAGCTATGTACTACAACGTGAAAGAGATGGGGGAATCACGTTGGGGGAATTATCTCACAAGGAATAGGGTGGGGAGTGAGCCAACCTATGAGCCTTAGGGAGAGGCCAGATGTCAATGGAAGAATCTTGAATCCTCAACTACCCTTTTTTTTCCACTGTCCTCAATCATCAATTTCGTGCAGAAGTTGGTTGAGCTAGTTCAGTTCATTCACTGCGTTGTGTATACTCATCATTGTTCATCCAAACCCACAAGGAGAACCACATCTCTGATCTGTGTTATTTTGTTATGAACCATTTACCCTTATCTGGCAGCCGTGGATATCACGGGCCCAGTGGTTTGTTATTTTGATGAATGATTGGGTGGTGGAGATCACTCAATTTTATGAGAAAGGGTGGTCAACTGTGTTTTCCCTAGTGTTTTTGTTCAATGGTATCCTCTATCACAGAGTGAGTGTAATCCTATGTTTGCTGTGTTACATCGTGGTTGCTGTGTTGTGCGCCCTTGGTTTTGGGTATGAACTATACACAAGACTTAGGGGTGGAAGAGACGAGGACAGGGCTTGATAAACCTACTGTATAAAGGAACCTCAAGAAAAGATAAGAGTGGATGGTGAATTTACTCTACACACCTTGAAGAGCACTAGAAGGGAAGGCATATCCCGAGGGATTGTGTAGCAGAGAAGGGGATGCTTCCTTCTGTTGGGTGTGTAGGTGATGTGGTTTCTAGTCCAGATAGATCTTGTGGAGGTTTCCTTAGCTCTTGAATGAGACACTAGCTAAGCAATTGTACCTTTCCACTGCCTTAGAAGCCTGATAAACCCAACTTGAATGATGGCTTGGATAGTATCCTGATAAACCCATCTGTTGGCTTGGCTGTGTCTTGTTGTGTTTGGCCTTGTGAGTAATCCTTGGCTGGACAACTTGATAAATGCAACTTGAATGATGGCTTGGATCGTAGCCTGATAAACCCATTTGTTGGATTAGTGGGTCCTTAAACTAATTCCTGGCTTGACTGTGAACAGTCTATTAAACCTAATAGTGTTTGGCTTTTATGCTTGCAACCTGATAAACCCAAAAGAGTGTTGTCTTGGTTGGACAGTCTGATAAACCCAACTGAGTGTTAGCTTGACTATGTGTTATATGATCTGGTTGTGTGTGAGTCTTATGTTCCCTAGATCCTTGTGGAATCATGCCCAGCTCTGGGGTGGCAGTGGTGTTGAGAGATTAATGAACATACTGGCCTATGGTTGGGTGGAACGTTGCAACAACATAGCTAGTTGCGAGACAAATTCATCCTCAAAGATAAGTATTCTCTGTTATGTTATTTTTGCCATGAAATTGCTTATGAATTGTTATGTTCATGTTGAATTCTTATGGATGATTTAAGTAGATGTTTACTTGTGCATATTTTCCTACATTTTACTTCTGTATATGCTTTGTATGTTTTATGCATTTTTTCATAAGCCCCTGAAGGCCAAAGGATTGATTACAGAGTTAGAATGCCTCTGATTTAGTGTTTCCACCCCTTGAAGCCATAATGAGTAGTTGAATAGGGCATAAATGTTGTGTTTCTACACCCCGAGATCTGCTTGTGGGAGGTGGAGGGTGGAAGCGCAAAAGTGTAGAAAAATTCTAAGGCAAAAGTCGACTTTCCGACTTCCGAGGTCCGAGGTCGAAAAGCGGAAGTCGAAAGTGCAGGGAAGTATTTTTGTCGAAGGTTAAGTTTTCTGATTCTCGAGTTCTGCACTAGAGGGCGGAAGGGTGAACCATGAATAAAAGTATCTGTTGTTTGAAATTTTTCCGACTTCTGAGTTCCAAAGGAGAAAGGTGGAAGGGCGGAAGGTGAAAGGCGGGAGAGCCGAAAAACTCCGTTGATCATTATGTTTTTCGACTCTCGAGTTCCAAAGGTGGAAGAATCCTTTAAATGTTCCCATCACACATGGAGTTTTTGAATTCCGATCTCTAAGGTTACAAGTGTGGAAGGTGGAAGTGCAGAAGGCGGATGTTGGACCATTCACTTCGTCGAAACCTTGAGGTTTCTATTCCCGAGTTCCGAGGTTGGAAAGGCGGAAGAGGAAGTGAGGAAACGAAAAGGTTAGCGTGGAGATGACCATTCTGGTTGCATAATGGATCTGTTAAGGGCATAACAAGTGTGTTAACACCCATGCCTGGTGTTAGAAAGGAGAACAAAGGTCCTTAACACAAAAAATTTAAATTATCCGCATTATGGGGTATGGGGACATTACATTGTGGTATTGGAGCTACTGGTTGCAACACTAGGGCCTAAATGGGCCAAGTTGAACAATTGAGATAATAAAGGAACACCCAGATTGTGGTTTAATAGATTTGTGGGTTGCATTAGGACTAGATGGGCCAGGTGACAGTAAGTAAATGATTTTTAATTATGAAATTGCTATGTAGCTAACAAATTGTGTTATTAACACATTCTTGTAGAGTCATAGTGTAGATTGGAAAAGTGGGTTGTTGGCGCAACCATGAGAACCTACGACATGAATGATGCACATGATCCCTATGTGCAAGAAGAGGATGCCATGGGGGAAAATCTTCGGATTGGAGATGCTGATATAGAGTCTAATGGGAGGAGATTTCAAGAGACTCTGCCAGATTTTGCAATCACCATGAGATGCCCGATTAAAGCTCAGGAAGAGCAGCATCAGTTGAATGCTGCCATGTTGTAGAGTTTGACAGACATCCAAAGGAGGATGAGCTCTGGACATCGTGTAGAAACACCAGAAGGCAGTAAAAGCAGTGCTAGAACACTGCCAGAAGAAGAAATAGATCTTCTAGTAGATCATCCGACTCTGTAGGATCCACTGGGGGTTCGAGCTCTTGATCATCCCACATGAACAAGGGAAAGATGCGCTACAGGAACAACTGCCATGATGAGTTTAAGAAGGAAATACCTCCTACCTTTAATAGTGAGATAAATACTGGTCAAGAATTTGAAGCTTGTCTTCTTGGGATGAGAAAATATTTCCAAGTCGAGGACTACTCTCGAAATATGAAGGCTAGAGTAGCCATCTTCAATTTGAATGGAAGAGCATTGATTTGGTGGGAGAACCATAGGAAATTAGGGAAGATCAGTGAAAGGAAGATCACTTGGAAACAGTTCAAGAAATACTTCAGGCATAAGTACCTCTTTGACAGGTACTATGATTTTAGGTAGTGAGTGATGAATATGAGATAGGAAGACTGTGTTAGCTAGAATTTAATCTCGACGTTTCGAGCCACAAAGTAGGGCTCATCATCAGGAGAAAGTATCTCGGGTTAATTCAGGTATGGAATTTAGCATATTAATGAGTGTAAATTATTTATTATTAAGCCTACAACTCCAAATATATGACCTAACAATTTTTATTATTAGAGTTTATTTTACTCCTAGAGCATTGACGGAACCAAGATCACTCTTCCTTATATTAAAGGAGCAACATATGTTATAGCTAAGATTCTTCGTAAAAGAAACATTAGAGTAACCTTTGCTCCTCGAAACTCAGTAGGAACAATGCTTGATTCTTCCAAAGACCCAGTAGAACTATTAAAATAGAAAGGTATCTATAGTGTTCCTTACTCATGTGAGATCCCCTATATCAGGGAAATGGGACGCTCCGTCCAAGTGAGGCTCAAGGAACATTGCGCAGAAATCATACATGGTCGTCATAAAAAATCAGCTCTAGCTGAACATGCCCACCACTCACACCACCACATATGAATTGAAGAAACAAAACTTATCACCAGAGAGGATCATTACAAGAGGAGGAAAATCAGGGAGGCCATAGGGATATAAAATTTTCCTTTAAACCTAAATAGGGATGATGGCCTTAAACTTAATGAGTGATGGCGCCCTATTATCCACCATCTTAAAAACAATAACACACACAAGAAACAATGACACTAATGATCAAACTCTTAATTGATTTTGAAATTAGTAAATTAATAAATTTTTTTTTTTAAATTTTTTTTTTTTTTTAAATAATTAACTTTAGCTTTTCAATGTTTTATTAATTTTCAAAATTATTATTAATCTCCAAACCTAAAAAATTAAAATGAATATTAATTTTTATTAATTAAAAAATAATAGTAATAAAAAACTTTTAATTAAAAAGTGGCCATTAACTAAGACAAACTAGTTGTGATTATGAATTTAAAATTTTTCACTAATCTTACTAATTATTAAAATCAACTAAAAATTAGTTATTATTATTTTTTTTATAATTCTAATAAACACAAGTATTTTTTAAACAAAAAATTAATAAAACTAATAACCTTATATTAATAATTTTATAAAATTTAATAAACATTTAATGAAAATAATAATAATAAAAATTAAAAGTAAATTTTTCAAAATATATATATTTTTAAATTATCTATCCATAAAAAACTTTGAAAAAAATAGTGAAATAAACTCAAATAATAAAAACTGTTAGTTCAGATATTTGGAGCTGTCGGCTTAATAATAAATAATTTACACATTAATATGCTAAATTCCATACTTGAAGTAACCCGAGATACTTTCTCCTAATGATGAGCCCTACTTTGTGGCTCAAAACGTCGAGATTAGATTCTAGCTAACACAATCTTCCTATCTCATCTTCAGGTACTATGATGATAAGATCAAGGAATTCCATGAGCTGAAATTGGGACAACTGACCATGGAAGAGTATGCAAATAATTTTTTGGAACTGCTGAGGTATTTCAGGTATATCAAAAATGAAAAGGTGAAGATCTAGCATTTTCTGAGTGGGTTACCTCAGTCCTATAAAGATATGATTGAGTTTGATGAACTTAGAACTCTGGAAGAAGTACTGAGGAAAGCTAAGTGTTGCTACAACCAGAACCAAAGCAAACCCGATTACCATAAGGCTTGGAAGGACAAGAGAAATGAGAAGCCTGACCAAAGGAAGAAATGTTTCAAACCTTCTAACTTCAGGAATCAACAGAAGCAACCATCACAAGTTGTGGCTAATCCATCTAGAGTGATGGATGATAGGTTAATAAATCCAAAAGAAATCAAAGAACCTCTCCAATGTTGGAAATGCGGAGGACCCCGCATGTGCATGAGTTGTCCACATGAAGAAGGGTATGTAAGGAAAAATCATAATATTCAGGAAGAAGAAACCGTGGGTCAAGTGGCAAGGGCCATTCCCAAAATTTATGCAGCGTTAGAGGATCACCAGGTAGACCATCAGTTAGCGGTCCTTGAAGTGGAAGGTAAGATTGCTGAGCAATCTATTTTTATTTTGATTGAACCTGATTCTACTCACAGTTATGTTACTCCTAGAGTAGTTGAGATTTGTGCTTTTAAGAAGTTGAAGCATAGTAACTCATGGTTAGTCCAACTAGCCATTGGAACCAAGAGAAAAGTGAGTGAAGTGGTAAGAAAATGTCCATTGGTTATGGATGGGTTGGTCACTTATGGAGATTTGAATGTTCTACCACTTGGTTCCTATGACATTCTCATTGGAATTGATTGGTTAGAAGGCCACAGAGTCAATATTGAATGTTATAATAAGAATTTTGAGTGCATGGATGAATAAGGAAACCAAGAGTGGTAAAAGGCATTCCAAAGGTGATTTCTGTCAGGCATTTTTCAGCAGTGCAGCTGAAGAAGTTCTACAGGAAAGGTTTCCAGATGTATGCAACCCATATTTTGAGGAAACAGAGAATGAAACTCCTAGGTTGGAGGAATTTCATGTGTTGCAGGAATTCATAGATGTTTTTCCTAAAGACATTCCATGACTTCCTCCAAAGAGGTACATTGATTTCAAAATGAAACTTGTTCCAGGAGCATCATGAGTGTCCAAGACACCCTACATGATGAGTACACCAGAAATTTTAGAGCTGAAGATGCAACTGCAAGAGTTGTTGGAAAGAAGTATATCAGGCCAAGTGTGTCTCCATGGGGAGCACCAATTCTATTTGTAAATAAGAAATATGGTACACTCAAGTTGTGTATTGATTACATACAGCTGAACAAAGTCACTGTGAAGAATAAATATCCTTTACCTCGAATTGATGACCTTTTTGATCAAATGGGAGGAGCAAAGGTATTTTCAAAGATTGACTTGAGGTCTGGTTACCATCAGGTAAGGATCAAGGATGAATACATTCATAAGACAACCTTTAGAACAAGGTATGGACATTATGATTTTGTAGTGGTACCATTGGTCTCACAAATGAACCAGGTACATTTATGTGCCTTATGAATAGTGTTTTTAGCAAGTATTTAAACAAGTTTGTTCTTGCCTTTCTTGATGACATTCTTATTTATTCCAAGAACAAAGATAATCATGAAGAACATCTGAGATTGGTTTTGCAATTGCTAAGGGAGCATAAGTTGTAAGCCAAGCAAATTTGACTTCTATAAAGATAGAATTCATTATTTGGGTCACATCATTTCAGATGAAGGTATATTTGTGGACCCTGAGAAGATTGAGGCCATTATGAATTGGCCCACCCCAACAAATCTAACAGATGTAAGGTCTTTTATGGGACTTGCAGGATACTATAGGAGATTCATTGAAGGATTCTCCAAGGTTTCACATCCTATCACTTCTTTGCAAAGGAATGAGATCAAGTTTGAATGGACACCTAGATGTGAGGAAAGCTTCCAGCGGTTGAAGTATCTTCTCACAAGTGCACCCAATCTAAAAATTGTAGACCCATAAAAGGTCATTGTGGTGTGTATTGATGTAGGCGGTCAACGACTTGGAGGATTTCTTATGCAAGACATCCATGTGGTATGTTATGAGTCAAGGAAGTTGAAGGATCATGTGAAGAACTATGCCACTTATGATTTAGAACTTGCAGCCATAGTACATGCTCTCAGGATGTGGAGGCATTACTTAATGGGAAGAAAATTTGAGTTAAGGATAGACCACTGTGGTCTGAAATACTTGTTTGATCAACTTACTTTAAATGCTATACAAGATAGATGGATGGAGTTTTTATGTGAGTTTGATTTTGAATTAAACACATAAAAGGGAAAGAAAATAAAGTGGCTAATGCACTCAACATACAAGTGCATGTGGCATCTCTTAGTATTTTCCTATCAAATTTGAAGCAACATTTGGTTAATCATGCTGCTAAAGATGAATTGTATGCACAGGTCAAGGACAAGTTGCAACAAAAAAATTATGAAAAGAGCTATGGAGGGTATAAGTTGGAAGAGGATGGAATTCTTACCTTAAAAACATAATTTATATTCCAAGTGTGGTAGATTTAAGGAGAGTTGTTATGGATGAAATCCATCAAGCTCCATATTCTGGTCATCCAAGATATCAGAAGACAATTGCTATAGTTAGGAAGCAGTATTTTTGGCCAGGAATAAAAAAAGATATTGCTGAGTATGTTTCAAGGTGCATGAAATGTTAGCAGGTGAAGGTTAAGCTTCAACACCCAACAAGTTTGTTGCAACCTTTGGCAGTTCCAGAATGGAAATGGGAAGTTATTTCCATGGATTTTATTACAAGATTTCCAATGACTTGGAGACAAGATGATTCCATCATGGTTGTGGTGGACAAGTTGATAAGGGAATCACACTTTATATCAGTTAAGTCCACACATAATACTGATGACATTAAAAATATTTTCATGAAGGAAATATTCAGATTGCATGGATTTCCTAAGGCAATAGTCTCTGACGGGGATGCCAAGTTCACTTCCAACTTCTGGAAGGGGTTATTTGCAGATTTAGGTACCAAGTTGAACTTCAGCACTACCTACCATCCTCAGACTGATGGACAGACAAAGAGAGTGAATCAAGTGCTTGAAGACATGCTCCGCATGTATGTGATGGACAAGCCATCCAAGTGGGAAGATTATTTACACTTGGTAGATTTTTTTTATAATAATGGACAGCAAGCATCCTTCGGGATGAGTCCTTATGAATCTTTGTATGGAAGAAGGTGCAGGACACCCGTGACATAGGATAATTTAGTGAACATGATTGTACTTGATCCTGAATTGCTTAGGGAAATGGAGCAAGAGGTTGCAAATATCAGGTATAACTTGAAAGCAGCCCAAGATAGACAAAAAAGCTATGCTAATAAGCATAGAGTGCACAAAGAATTATGTGTTGGGGATCATGTCTACCTTAGAGTGGAACTCGAGGGAGAGTTCCAAGTTGAGCTATTGCACATCCTCGATAGGAAGGTCACTGTGCTCCAGAACTGAGCCGTAGGACATGTAAAGGTGCAATGGAGGCACTACGGTCCTGAAGAGGCTACGTGGGAGCTAGAGGATGCCATGCGATTGGCACATCCATTTTTGTTCAATTTTACAGAACACTGAGGTAGTGCCAGTGTAGCATTTTTGTTCAGTTTTGATAAGCATTGAGGACAATGTTGATTGAAGGGGGAGGGGATTCTAATACCCTGGTTTTGACCCCAAGGGGGAAGGGAATGTGTGCCTCAGTTTTGACCCCATGGTATTTTGATTGTGCATGATGTAAATATTTTACGAAATCATGGAAAGGAGCTCAAGGCCAAGGCCCTGCCATTGATCGATGTTTTGTGTATAGGTGATCAAGGTTGATGCCTATGGTTTATGTTGCTAAGTCAAGCACAATATATAATTATGAATATCATGTAATTATGCATCTAATAAAATACTACAACTAGTTATGCACTGCAACGTGAAAGAGATGGGGGCATGATCTCACAAGGAATAGGGTGGGGAGTGAGCCAACCTCTAAGCCTTAGGGAGAGGCCAGATGTCAATGGGAGAACCTTGAACCCTCAAATACCCTTTTTGTCCTCTGTCCACAATCATAAATTTCATTCAGGAGTTGTTTGAGGAAGTTAATGCCTCGGGCAGAGCAGAGCATGTCAACCCGATTGCTTTTCTGAGAAAGGATGCGTAAGCCTGCAGTCTGGTAGACCACATTTTACCTCTGAAGCAAGCCAACATGTGTTTGTGTGCCCAGTCAATGAAGGAATGCGGTGGAAATTCTTGGTCATTCATTCCATCCATTTTGTCATTCGATCACTCTCCATGGAATTCGGTTCATTCAATGCATTGTGTATGCTCATCGTTGTTCATCCAAACCTACAAGGAGAACCATGTCTCTACTCTATGTTATTTTGTTCTTAACCATTTATCCTTATCCGTGAGTCGTGAATCTCATGGTCCGAGCGGTTTGTTGTTTTGCTGAGTGATTGAGCGGTGGAGATCACTCGATTTTATGAGAAAGGGTGGTCAACTGTGTTTTCCCCAGTGTTGTTGTTCAATGGTCTCCTCTGTCACAGAGTGAGTGTAAGATTGTTTTTGATGTGTTACGCTATGGTTGTTGTGTTGTGCTCCCTTTGTTTTGGGTCTGAATTGTACACAAGACTTAGGGGTGGAATAGATGAGGAAGGGGCTTGATAAACCTAGTGCATAAAGGAACCTTAGGAAAAGATAAGAGTGGCTGGTGAATCTTCTCTGCACACCCTGAAGAGCACTGGAAGGGAAGACATAGCCCGAGGGACTGTGTAGCAGAGAAGGGGATGCTTCCTTGTGTTGGGTGTGTAGGTGATGTGGTCGTTAGGATAGATAGATCTTGTGGAGGTGTCCTTAGCTCTTGAATGAGCCACTGGCTTAGCCATTCTAGATTTCCACTACCTTAGAATCTTGATAAACCCAACTTGAATGATGGGTTGGCTGGTAGCCTACTAAACCCATCTATTGGCTTGGTTTTGTCTTGTTGTGTTTGGCCTTGTGAGAAATCCTTGGCTGGATAGATTGATAAACCCAACTTAAATGATGGCTTGGCTAGGAGCCTGATAAACCCATCTGCTGGATTGGCTGGTCCTTAAACTGATTTCTGGATTGACTGTGAACAATATGATAAACCCAATAGTGTTTGGTTTGTATGCCTGTAGCCTAATAAACCCAACGGAGAGTTGGCTTGGCTGGATAGTCTGATAAACCCAACTAAGTGTTGGCTTGACTGTGTGTTATATGATCTAGCTATGTGTGAGTCTATTGTTCCCTAGTTCCTTGTGGAATTATGCCCAACTCGAGGGTGGCAGTAGTGTTGAGAGATTAATGAACATATTGGCCTATGGTTGGGTGGAACATTGCAGCGACATAGCTAGTTGTGGGACATCTTCATCCTCAAAGATAAGTATTCTCTATTGTGTTATTTCTGCCATTTAATTTTGTATATGCTTTGTATGTTTTATGCATTTTTTCCTAAGTCCCTGAAGGCCAAAGGCCTGGTTACAGAGTTATAATGCCTCTGATTTAGTGTTTTCGCCCCTTGGAATCCGACTAAGGAAGGTGGGAGGTGAAAGCCAAAATGAGCAGTTGAACAAGGCATAAATGTTGTGTTTCCGCACCCTAGGATCTTCCCAAGGGAGGTGGAGGGTGGAAATGGAAAAGTGCAGAAAAAATCTAAGGCAAAAGTCAACTTTTTGACTTTCGAGGTCCGAGGTTGAAAAGTGGAAGTCAGAAGTGCAGGGAAGTATTTTCGTCGAAGGTTAAGTTTTCTGATTCCCGAGTTCCGCATTGGAGAGCAGAAGGAGGAACCACAGATAAAAGTATCCATCGTTTGATAGTTTTTTGACTTCGAATTTCTGAAGGTAGAAGGCATGAGAGCCATTGAAGAACTCCGTTGATCATTATGTTTTCCGACTCCTGAGTTTTGAAGGCGGAAGGCGGGAGGCGAGAGAATCCGTTGAATGTTCCCATTGCACATGGAGTTTCCAAATTCCAATCTCCAAGGTCGGAGGCGGAAGTGTGGAAGGCATACCATTCACTCCGTTGAAACCTCGAGGTTCTAATTCCTGAGTTTCAAGGTTGGAAAGGCAGAAGTGGCAGTGAGGAAAGGGAAAGGTTAGTGCGAATATGATCGTTTTGGTTGTAGAATGGATCTGTCAAGGGAAAAATGATTGTTATAGTGGTTTCTAATCCCGAGGATGAAGGTGGAAGAGTGGGTTAATGCTCATGCCCTATGTTAGAAAGGAGAACAAAGATTCTTAAAGAAATTTTTTTAAATTATTTGCATTATGGGGTATGGGGACGTTACAACAAACTTACCCAACACTCAACAATCATGGCATGAACAACTTACCTTTCCTCATTGAATGAAGGAAACAATTAAATAGAATAGAAGCAATTTGAATCCCTCTCCTTAGGTATTCAAATTGAAGGGAGATGAGTTTGTCCATTGTATCACTAAACTCTCCTCATAGGATCTCCATTCCTTGCAAGCCAATTGATGTAAAATGTGTGTACAATATCACACCAAACTCTCCTTTGACATTTACAATCTAGTCAGAGCAAGCCTTTGCACTAATAAAGAAGCTCCATAATGAAATAATGCATGACCTCCATAGCAATTCGAATCCCTTTAGACTAATTCAAATTTCCTCAAAGAGAGAAAAAAACTCTCAATCATAGAGTGCTCCTCAAAACTTCTGATTGACCCATTCAAGTTCTCAACAGAGTAACTTGAATCCACTGAGACTGACTCTAAACCACTGACAAACACACTCTTAGTCACTAGTACTTGAATTTGTCAATACTATCTCAAACCCACCATAACTAACTCGAAATTTCCCATAAATTACTCCATGTTGGTGCTAAAATCCTCCCCATCAATTTTTTTTTGGATTATGGGAGCAAGCATGTAAAGAGAGTACCCATTTTTTGCTGCAAAAATATGTTAGTTTTTTAACATTAAGCTAGCATTATTAGGATCTTTTAACTGAGAGAATAACAAGAACATCAATCAAACACAAGAGACAATGAACACAGTGTTTTTCCTCGGGGAAACCATAAATGGAGAAAACCCCACAACTTCGTCAGAGATAGAATAAACACCAAAAGTAAAACCCCAAAATAGTAAGATGATCTCCCGACAGCAACAACCTCTTTCTTCCTAGCCCCACTGTCTTCTTCTTCCTCAGCTATGCGCTACAACTTAGTGTGAGTGAGTGTGTGTTAAATAGAGAGGATAGCTCTCTATTTATACTGATTCCTGACTTGACTAAACCTAACTAGGGCCGACTTCACTAGGTGAGTCTAATAACCCTAGTGCCTTGGAACTGCGAGGACTTTAACCCTTAGATAATAGGAGGGTTACCCACAATGAATTGAAATGACTTGTTTACATTATAGATCCTCCCGATTGGAACATCGGGGCATGACATGACTCAATTACATTACAGACACATCCCAGAATAAACATCAGGGTACAAGACATGAGATACATAGGTGAATACATTCTGAAGTTACAATTACATCAACACTCCCTCTTAACTAGGAAGGTATTCTTTCGACACAATTTTCAGCACCGGTCTTCTTCTCTGTATCGACTGGATCATCTTGTCATCTTCATCTTAAAGTTGTCTTCATATTCAAGTCTTCTTCATCTTCAAGTCATCATCGTCTTCAAGTCACTTTCATCTTCAAGTTGTCTTCTTCATCACGGAATCTGCATCATCACTACCACTGGATTCATTACTACTGGATCATCATTGTATCATCATCAAATCCGGATCATCACTTAATCTAGATCATCATCACATCTGGATCATCACTTGATCTTGATCATCATCAATTTTGGATCATCATCATCATCAATGCTATCTCTTGATTCTTCTCGTCACAGAAAGTTCTACAGATCCAACCCTTTTTCATGCTGGTTGTAGGCCTACCCTTCATGTAGGTCTTCATCAACGCTTATATCTAACCCTAAGTTAGAATGGCCTTCCTAGCTCTTACATCTGACCTCATCTTGTTAGAAAGGCACGCCCAACACTCACATCTGACCTCATCTTGTCAGAAAGGCCCAACACTCACATCTGACCATGTGTAAACACATCATGCTAGAATGGCTCAGCACTTATATTTGACCATGTGTGAACACACCGCATCAGAAAGGCTCCACACTTACATCTGACCATGTTCGAAAAAACTGCATCTGAAAGGCTCAACACTTATAGTTGACCATGCTCGAAAGCACCGCATTGAAAAGGCTTAGCACTTACATTCGACCATGCTCAAAAGCACTGCATCGAAAGGGATCTGCACTTACATCTGACCATGCTCAAAAGCACCGCATTAGAAGGGCTCTCTGTCCCAGACTGAGGATTCCTGGTAATTGACCAGGTGCCTCCATTCTCCTAGAGAATGGCATCAACCCTTATATCTGATCAAGTGGGAACACCTCCCTCAATCACATTAGAATGGCCATGTGCTCACATCTGATCATGTAAGACTACATCCTATAGTCATATCAGAATGACCTTCAGTCCCAGACTGAGTTTTCCTAGTAACTGACCAGGTGCCTCCATTCCAAGAATGACATTTAGCCCTTACATATGATCATGTAGGGACTGATCCTACAGTCATATCAAAATGGCTTAGCACTCATATCTGACATGTAAGGAACCAAATCGTCTCACCATGACAGAATGGCTCAGCCCTTACATCTGACCATGGAAGGAACCTAACCCTCTCACCATGTCAGAATGGCTCTCGGTCTCATCATTTCCCCGTGGAGGGAACCTCTATCTGGAGAGCACCAAGTTTCTCCTTGAAGTACTCAAACTTCACTCTAGCCAATGGCTTCATCAATACATCAGCTATCTGTTCCTTCATTGCAATATACTGGAGCTTCACTACTCCTCTCTACACCATATCCTTGATATAGTGATACTTGATATCGATATGCTTCGACTTGTCATGGAACACAGGGTTCTCTGACAACTTCACACAACTCTAGTTGTCGCAATATATACAAGTAGCATCCATCTGGAGATAAAATAAATCAGACAGTGGCTTTCTCAGCCATACTGCCTCACAACTAGCTAAACAAGCTGCAACATACTCTGCTTCAGCTATACTCAGTGCCACACAGGATTGCTTCCTGCTAAACCAAGAGATCACACCTGGTCCCATACTGAAGCAGCATCCTGAAGTGCTCTTCCTATTGATCGCACTGCCTGCCCAATCTAAATCAACATAAACCTCTAGGTTAATCTTCTGATTTGCCTCATACTTGAGCCCATAGTCAACTGTACCCTTTAGGTACCTCAAAATATGCTTTGCAGTAATCAAGTGAACGTGTCTCGGATCTATCAAGAACTGGCTCAAGGTGTTCACAGCAAATCAAATATCTGGTCTCATGTTCGTCAGGTACATCAAGGACCCATTCATTTAACGATACATCGTAGCATCAACTGCTTCTGATGAAGCATCACTCAATAGCTTCAGGTTCGATGCCATAGGTGTGGTTATGGCCTTGCAGTCCATCATCCTGAATCTCTTTAGAATCTCTACTGCATACTTCCCTTGTACAAGGAATATTCCATTTGCATTCTGCCACACCTCCATGCCTAAGAAATAGTGCATCATACCCAAGTCCTTCATTTCGAACTTGGAAGCAAGTTTCCTCTTCGTATCAGCAATCAACCCATCCATACCTGTTACAAAGAGATCATCCACATATAGTAGGAGTATCACTAGATTGCCATCTTCAACCTTGTAGTAAAGGTTGGAATCTGCTTTACTCTTGGTAAAGCTCACACTGGATAGGAAACCATCAATTCTACCATACCATTTCCTGGGTGCTTGTTTCAAACCGTACATGGCTTTCTTCAATCTACATACATGGGACTCTCTGTCATGTGTCTCAAAACCGAGTGGCTGCTCCACATACACTTCCTCTTCCACTACACCATTCAAGAAAGTAGTCTTGACATCCATCTGGTGTATCTTCCATTTCATCACTGCAGCCAGATCAAGTATTGATTTGATGGAAGTGTATCTAGATATAGGTGTAAAGGTTTCTTCATAATCTATCCCTTCTTTCTAGGAGAAATCACGAGCCACAAATCTTGCTTTATGTTTCTCGATGCTGCCATCTGCAGCATGCTTGATCATTGTAGATCCATTTGGAAGTTACAATGGACTTCCCTTCTGGTCTTGGGACAACATCCCAACCATCATTCTTCATGGTCGATTGATACTCTTCGATCATAGCATCCTTCCACTCTTTTCGTTCTGCCGCTTATTCATAGTTGGAAGGTTCTTTATCAATAATGTCACATAGTAAGGCTACATAACTAGAACATGATATAGTTCTCTTTCTTCCTCTGGATGTTTCTTCTGAAGCTCCATATCTTTCTGCACCTTGGATAATTTCACGTACCCAAGCTGGTTTCCTCTTATGAGGATTCTTCTCCAGAGGTGGATCTACAGTTTCTCGAGGTTCTTCAAATTCTTGATCTTCTTCTTGAATTTATTCGTTCATGATTGTATCATGAATTCTGGGTTCTCTTGTTTCTTTAGGTTCTTCATTTGGTTTCTTCCTTGATTTGATGTAGGCTGAATCTTCGTCAAATGTTACATCTTTGCTAATGTCAATCTTCTTGAACCCTGGGAAGTATATTCTGTAAGCCTTTGAGCTTTCAGAGTATCCCACAAATATACCCTTCTTTCCTGAAGGATCTAACTTCATCCTATTTTCTTTCGGAATGTGTATGTACACAGGACAACCGAATATTGTGAGATGGCTGACTTCTGGTTTCTTGTCGAAGAATATTTCTTCAGGAGTCTTGCTCTCAAGTACTCTGTGTGGAGTACAGTTCTATACATACACCACTGTTCTGGCTGCTTCTGCCCAAAGATGCATAGGAATATCTTGATCATGAAGCATTGCTCTTGCAACTTCCATGATAGTTCTATTCCTCCTTTCTGCAATCCCATTCTGTTGTGGATTATAAGGAGTGAATTCATTTGAAGTGAATTCTCTGCCATTATCTAATATAAAGGTCTTGATCTTCTTTTTAGTGTGGTTCTAGATCAAGGCTTTGAATTCCTTGAACTTACTGAATACTTCATCTTTGTTCTTCATAAAGTATATCCATGCCTTTCTAGAAAAATCATCAATAAAAGAAACATAGTATGCATACCCGCTTAGTGAACTGGATGACATAGGACCGCACACATCCGAATGGATGATTTCCAAGATTCCTTTTGCTTTTCTCTTGCTACTTGGAAATGCCTTCTTTGTGTTCTTCCCTTTCGCACATCCTTTGCATACACCTTCATGTTTTGTCTGCATTTCTGGGAGACCTTCAACAGCTTTTCTTGCAAGAGGTAGTGCTCTATAATGCACATGTGCAAGCCTTCTATGCCAAAGCTCATTTGGTTCTACCGAGTCATGAACCAAAGCTTGTTCTGGATGGCCCTTCAATTTGTATAAGCCTCCTTCTTATTCCCCTATCACTACCGCATCATCAATGGTCTTTCCTTTTGGCCACATGATGACTTGACCATATATAAATGCAACCCTCATTCCTTTTGCATCTAATGCAGATATGGAGAGGAAATTCTTCTTTAGTCCTGGAACAAACGATACTTCCTTCATTTTCATAGACTTTACAGAGTCTAGCTTATAGGAGGATTCCCCAATACCTTTTATTGGATACTGGTAGTCATCTCCAAGTTTCACCTTGTGAGGTGATTCATGTTCACATAATTTCACAAAGGATTCCTTGAATCCTGTCATGTGCTTGGAAGCACCGCTATCTATAAGCCAATCATTGCTGCCATGTGTGATAGTTCCCGTGAGAGCAGAGATCAGAACATATTCTTCATCACTTGAAGAATCATCACTGACTTGTCTGTTTCTCTTTGTGGAAGGTTCATCATCCTCTGCAGCATGAGCATGATGTCTTCTCTTGTTTCCCTTCTTCTTGTGAGAGCTACTTTTATTCTTAGGACAGTCTCTAGCAAAATTTCCTCTTTCATCACATGTATAGCAAATGTACTTAGACAAATCTCTAGGCTTTCTAGAATTATTCTTTTGATGAGAGTACTTACTTCTGTGGTGGCTAGATTTCGATTTCTTGGATTGTACTGTGAGAGCTTGATCTTCACTTCCCATCTTTTCTTCTCGAGCTCCTGTCCAAGATTCTTCTTGAGATCATTCTTCCCATAGTTTGCTAAACTTGACTAACTTCTTTCTAGCACAAATCCCTTGAATAAAGGAGTCTCATGACCTCGGGAGACCATTCAAGGTGGTCATCACAATATCTGCATTTTCTACTTCTTCATCTATTGCTTCCAGTTGTTCCTTGATCTAAGAGACCCTTGTAAAGTAAGACTAGATGGTTTTTCCATTCTGGATCTTTACATTCTTTAGCTGGTTTCTCAGAGTCATCTTCCAGTTTATGTTATTCCCTTCAAACAATTTGGTTAGGGCATCAAACATAGTTTTAGGTGTCTTTAGGGAGGACACCTGTGGTATGAGGTGATCCTTGATTGAATCAGCAATAATATTCTTTTCCATAACCAAATTCTTATTATGTAAGGCCTTAGCCTCATCTCCCTCTGGAACTGGAACCTCCTCATGGATGTAGGAGTCCAACCCATTTTCTTCCAGGACTAGGGAGATCCTATACTTCCAGGCTCAGAAGTTATCAACTGCCTCAAGATTTTCATCAAGCTTGGTATGATGAGACATCTTAACTGAGAACCTCAAATGGAAATATAAAGGATTTAGATCTTACCAGTTCAAGATGTCAGATCTGTATTTGGAGCTGAAATCCTGCAGTGCTGGTTCAGGAGCAGATTAGGGTTTTTCTTTTCCAAGGTTCTGTCCAACCAAATGCTTTCAATTTGAACCCTAACTTTGATTTTGGGGAGGAGATCAATCCAGGCTTGGGCTCACTGAAAAATTCCTCTTCTATTAAAATACCTAATTTTCAGCAATAGTGTTGGGTCCAAAACTGAAAAACCTCAGAATTGGATTCTTCTTCGACAGAAAGATGAACCCTAAGGAGGAGAGTTAATCCAACCTTCTTTTGCTGAAAATATATGGAGGAAGATCCACAAATTAGGAATCCCTAGTTCCTGCAGCTGCATAGTGTCTTCTTCTCAGGTTAGCTCTGATACCATGTTAGATTTTTAACATTAAGCTAGCATTATTAGGATCTTTTAACTAAGAGAATAACAAGCACAACAATTAAAAACAAGAGACAATGAGCATAGTGTTTTTCCTCGAGGAAACCATAAATGGAGAAAACCCCGCAACTTCCTCAGAGATAGAATCAACACCAAAAGTAAAACCCCAAAACAGTAAGATGATTTCCCGACAGCAACAACCTCTTTCTTCCTAGCCCCAATGTCTTCTTCTTCCTCAGCTATGCGCTACAACTGAGTGTGAGTGAGTGTGTGTTAAATAGAGAGGATATCTCTCTATTTATACTGATTCCCGACTTGACTAAACCCAACTAGGGCCGAATTCACTAGGTGAGTCTAATAACCCTAGTGCCCCGAAACTGCGGGGACTTTAACCCTTAGACAATAGGCGGGTTACCCACATTGACTTGACATGACTTGTTTACATTATAGATCCTCCCAATTGGAACATCGGGCCTTGACATGACTCAATTACATTACAAACACATCTCAGAATAAACATCGGGGTACAAGACATGAGATACATAGGTGAATACATTCTGAAGTTACAATTACATCAACAAAATAGTCAAAACATTAAATGTGTGTGTCAATCATGGTCATTTTCTCTTCATCTCAAACACGGTTTGTCCTCACCCCGTGGCATTAAAAAATTTCATTGGTCAAAGTCTAGCCTCTTATTTCATGAGTTGTTGTTGGCTAATCATTCACTTCATTTTCCTAAATAATAGTTTTTTATTTAAAAATAAAATTATTAAATAATAATTTTATTAAAAGGTAAAATTATTATTTAATAATTTTTATTTAATGACTTGGCTTAACCTATCTTATGAATTTTTTTACCCATAATCTTTTTACATGGATTTCAACTTCAAAAACATAGTATTATTTTAAAATCTGGGTCTTTTGTCCCATTTGGGAATCTTATGGCAACCCAAGTTCAAGAATCCTAACGCCCAGGTGTTAAGACAAATGGTAGCAGAGAGAAGTTACGAAATTGTATGTTTCCAGGTTGGTGGTAAAATTTCACAAGTCAAATTTAAAATGGGAGCTGTCTAACGAGGGGATTTTTTGACTTTTTAGGCTGATTTTTCATCGAAATCTGGAGAATTTAATCTACAAAATCTGTAATTTATGTTGTTTGTTGAGCGATTTTAAGCTCAGAAATGAAATCAAGTGATAGGAAAACCCCTAACACTTCACACTCTGTAAGATCTAGCAATGTTTTTGAATGTTTTGAAAATTCCATGAAGATTCCATGAAGATCTATCTAACTTAGAGATGCCTAAACTTTGTGCTTAGTGGTTAGTACAAATTTTAGGGCAAGCACTCACCTTGTATGAAGGTAACTCGAATTATACCTACTGACTCAAATTTTCCCAATTTCACTTCCATGTACTCAGTATAATTCGAATTGAACCAAAAATGCCTCAAATTAACTGAGGATGACTCGAATTCATCTCATTAACTAAAGAATATTGAATTTAGACACCAATTAATCGAGTACAACTTCCAATTAACCAAACTGACTCTAACTGGCTGACAACTACTCCAATCCATCAGAGTTACTAGGGTGCATGGTGCATGCTTGCATGGTATATGGTTGCATGGGTGCATGAAAAACATTAATTAGACAAACTAGGACACCATGGTCCAATAACATCTAAATTAGGAAGACTAGAGTACTGCTAGGGGGAGCCACAACTCCTAACCTCAACCCCTTCACATATGGAACCCAAGACCCCCCAACAACGTTACCATGAAGGGGTCTATACAATAACCTAAACCTTGTATAAAGGTTGAGGGATGGTTCTTATTTCTCCTCATTTAGATAATCTTTTGTTGATTATTCTCATGATCAACCTTCTCCACTACCTAGTCCTCCAACACTTGTTCCTACCAGCTGGACTTGGTCCTCCACCCCATGATGCTCCATCACCTATTTCTCCACCACCCATCGATTCAATTCCTTATCTACTTATTCTTCTTCCTCCTCCTCCACATGTGTTAGTAGCTTCACCATCCAATGATCCACCTCCTCCACATGTATCATCACGTACATCATCCACCGATCCTCCTCCTCTTCCATATGTGTCAGCAACTATTGATCCACTTGTGTCACCAGTTGCAATGACGCCATATGCTACACCTAATATAGTGGGATTTGATGTTGTACATGACACTGTGGTTACATCGAGTGATATGGATCCCAGTGAAGATATATATTAGACTCTAATATCTTCATTGTTATCTGACATGGGTACTAATAGACCCTCTACCTCTAGCAGTGGACCCACTAATACCTCTCATTATGGTGTTCGACCTAGCTAGCAGTGGTACTTAACATGTATACTGATTGTTCTATATTTGACTTGAGATGTATATATGACACATTTATTTATTTTGACGAGATGTATGTTTGACATATATATTGATATGTATATCACTCATGTATATTATGTTTTTCCATATCATGTTGAAGTTGATGTTGTTAAATGATTTCTTTGTTTTTAAATTAAATTTGTGATGTATCACTCATTTGAATTTAGAGTTTCCTTATAATCTTTAACTTTAGTTTTATGAAATCATTTAGTTTGGATTGTGATTGTGAATACTTATAACCATCAATGGAATATGGTGGATCTAAAGTAAGCATGACGTGCTCAGGTTTTTGATACAAACAAAGTTCCCTCACACATAAATTATCCAAAATATCTTGAATACAAAGTAATCAATTTAGGAAAAATAATAATAATATATTGAGTAAAATGTATAAAAATGAATGAGATGATTACAATTAGAATGAGATCTCTTGTATATACCCACGTAGGGGTGCTATTTGATAAAGAGATGTGACCTTTCATTAGGAATGTGTCTCTTCATTACACGTTAGTTTATTGAATATTATTTATTGATTTATTGTTAATATTTATATATTATATATATTTTGTTTATTACATTTCCTCCTCCTTATAGATGCTTTGTTCTCAAAGAATAATTATGAAATACCTTATCCTTTATTCTTGCTCATGATCTTCGGTGTTGGTAGTTGCGACACTTGATGAAACAAAATAGTGTGAGCTACGAATTCCCAACTAAAAACATAACCTCATTTGTAAAGTGGTCCATTCCAAGTTAACCTTCATTGGACCTTTTGTTGATTGATTTGTTGGATGGAACTTCTCATTTCCTGCTTCCACACTATTTTTTGATTTCACCACCATTCCTTTTCTAAATTATATCTGATTTCTATAAGAGAAATATTGTGTAGGTTCATTTTGACCTTGTCGCTGGTCATAACGATTCTTATGATTTGGATGACGATAAGGTATATTAATGTTTTGCGATTGTTTTTCATATCAATTATTATGATTTGGATGATGATAAGACGTCTTAATATTTTGTGATTGTTCCTCTCAACCATCTTTTCTTGATGTTTGCAGTGATTTTTAAATATTAGCATTCTTCTGATTTTGAGCGCTGACTGACTCTATATTGGTTCCCTTTTTTGATTTTTGAATTTGACTGTCTGATAAATTCTCTATTGGGTTAGTCATCGTTTCTTTGTCAACTAATGATATCTTGCGGTCTAACTCTTCTTGTAAATATTTCTTATCATGCTTTAAATTCTTAACTTGTACAAGTAATTCTTGGTTATGTCTCCTTAAGTGTACGAGTTCTTCCTTATAGTTTGACTTGACCTCATTTTGAGTACCATGATTCTCTTGCTTTCCTTCTCTTAACTTTTTTATTTGTTCTGGCAATTCCTAACTAACCTTCTTTAAGGAAAAAATTTCTTCTTCTTTTCTTGATATTTTTTTTTGGAGATCTTGATTCTCCTCATCGAACTTTTGATTGCATTACATTTCATCATTTGTCTTCTTGATTTGAAGAAGTAAATTTTGATTATGATCTCTTAGATGATAGAACACTTCTTCTCTATCCATGATAATTTTGTCGACTTATTTCTGTATCCTTTGTATTGACTTCTAATTTTTTGGTGAAATCACCTTTGATATATCTTTGAAGTCTTCAGATGATTCGAATACTGAATTTGAATTCATTTTAATGTCTCATAATGTGATTCTCTTCTTCTTGTAATAAAATGTTAGAATCTTCTTTTGGACATTTAAGATAAAAGTACCCAATGTTTCTATCCGATGGTGCTCCCAAAATTAGGTCAGCTTCATTGCTCCAGAAAGATCTAACAACGAATTTTCGAAAGTTGTAATATTTAATATTTAGTTGTAAATTGCTTCACATTGTTTATTATCCCCAAAGTCTAACTTCTCACCTATATTTGACTTGGGAATCACTAAATTGTTAAAATTCAACGACAATATAATTAGTGCTTTCTATAGGAGCAATAGAAATAGTAATATCTTCCCCCCGTTGTTCCTTTTATTGTAAATAACACTAAAGAATAACTTCTTAAAGTGTTAGGGTATTTTCGTTTATTCACTATTGGACTCCATTTGCTTTCTTTGATAATTTACGTTAATTGATACCCTTCACCTTTTTTTCTTTTAACCTTTTTAACCTTTTATACTGAAGAAGAGTAAATGAACACACTTATTATCTCACTTATTTTGTAATGTATCCTTTTCAAAACGTCTTGAGCCCCTTTTCAACTCTTAGTAATATACAACCTTTTGATGTATCTTCATCCCACCTTTTTTATTTCTTTTAAACACTTGTAATTCACCCTTTTTAACTCAAATTCTCTTTATAAAAATTAATATAACCCACATATAAAAATTCATATTCCTTTTAATCGAATAATACTAATGGTTAAATTATTGATTACAACCAGATTAGGGAATGATATAGTTGCGACTTATTCTTATGATGCACCCTTCTATTGACCTACAAAATTGAAACCGTATTGGAACTGTCTAACAATTTTGTGGTAAATGAATCCCTTTATCCACTTGATATATCTGGTGTGCGATTTTATAAAGGAGACAATTAAAAATCGATGATCCCACTCAGTAGATATTTGATGTAAAGATTGAATTTCTGTACGGTGGGTGTTACAATGGCAGCTTCCAAAACAATTGATCATATGTTTCAACTGAATTAGAAGCCTTCGATATATAATTTTTTTTTCATAGGAAAAAATCCTTCTTCTTGATATTCATATTGAAAGAAAAAGATACATTGTGCATCAATACAAGCTTGTTCACACATACTATTATCACCAGGTTATCAAAAAAACTCTAAAGCTAGACAACCTATAAAAAGGATTTTCACTTTGGACAAAAAATCCAAATAAACTGTCCTTCAGTTTGAAAATGAAACCTGGCAAACTAACTGTAAAATCGAAACGAGTATTGGCTGTCTAAAGCATAAAAGAAAAAAAAAGCATCCTTTTAACAAAACTCTTCCTTTCCATTGCTGATAATTTGACCTTTGAATATATGGAACACTGCATATTTGAATATGTAACATTGCATATTTGAATATATGAATGGGATCTAGTAAGTGAGAAATCTTAAGATGCTCCCAATATGGAAGCTCATAAAATATAGACTTCCTTTTCATCCCAATGGGTATTTTCTCAACATAGTTGTTAAAATTTTTAGGATAATTGAACATAGGTTCCCCATTTGAATCAAACAATTACTCAATTTATTTCTCCTTCTTTGTGTTATATGCCCTAATCCAATATGTTGATGTGATTATTTCAGGTCTTTCAGTTTTTTCTGGCTTACCATTGAAAGTAATGCAACTCTTCTATAAGGGTGGTATTTTGGGAGGAATATCTCCTTGGAGTCATACAATGGTTTTTGTAGGTGGTTGGACCACCTAGACTTTATATAAGGTCCACAACATTTACATTCATGGTACCTTCCAAGCCCACATTCTGGACATTCCTCTTTGTTTGCATATTCATCTCTATATAGAATATAATCATTCAGACATGCATGGTATGATATGTACTCAACACCCAACCTTTTCAACATTTTCTTTGCCTCTGCACAATTGTCATTGAAGACATTATCACTTGTAAGTACCTTATCTTTGAGTAACCTACAATTGGTGGGAAATAGAAATGTACACTATAATCAAGCATGCATAAAATCAATATTTTTTTTCGAAAGCTTCTAAACTAATATTTGTTTTCAAAATAAAGTAGGAAAGTTTTTATTCCTTTAAATTATAGGTTAAGATGAATTCTATTGCATAAACAATTTTACATATTAGGAATCATAAACTATCTTTTATTGTAAATCAAATAGTATCATTTCTCTGTAAATAGCTTCATCTAATACTAAGTTTTATACATAAATTATTAAAATGATTAGCATTTCCAAAGAGGTTAAGTAGAGATAGCTTCAACATATATGGTGAAGAATTTCCTATCTTTTCATGTTAAAACAAACACGAAATTTCTTTTTACAGATAGGGCTTTCCCATAACTAAACAACATAAAATTATTAAACCTATAAAAAATAACACATCTAATTTAAAGTCACAATGACTTCTAGTGGAGGGTTGAAGACCCATCAAGTAAAAATACTTAGGAATAATAATAAATATTCAATATCAACTTCACATAGTCGAAAGGCTTAACGCTACAAAAGGAAAACAATTTAGGGTTAAAACATTTTCATTTAACAAAACAATAGCTTAGAATTTACCGTAATATCAAACAAATTTCCTTATCTAAGACAGGTCGAGGGTTCGAGGCCTGTAAGGAAAAATTTTCTAAGTAAATTATTAAATAACTGAAACCTACAACGAAGCTCCCTAAGCTCAAACAACAAAGAAATGCAGTAACCATAACCACGTTAAAAACCAGAATGCAATGAATGTAGTAAATAAAGAATATACAGAGTAATGCTATTGAACAATATAACAATGATACAAACTAGTATCAAAAGTTTCGAAGGATTTTTAAACAAATTCTTCCACATTTTAATAAACAAAATATCATTCATACAGAACATTTCTGAAAGTTATAAACGGTTTAAATAATATACAGAGTAATATTAATAAACCATATACAGAGTAATATTAATAAACAAAATAAACAGAGTAGTGATATTAAACAATAATACCAATTATACAGAGTAGTTCCGAAAATTGAAACAAAATAGAAGCGAAATAACAGTAACTATTTTCCCATAACCCTAGCTTAGCCTGAAGGCATCTAAAACAACTTTTTATCTTTTCCATTAACGTTATCTAGACAAGAGCATTTACCATCAAGCAAAAGGGGCTTGTATAACCCTTGTTTTCTCCCAAACGAAATCAGACCCTTAAAAGAAAACTTTGTTCTAGCCTTAGATCGTCAAGGACCGTAAGGTTCAAGGTACACAGGTCTTACCAGGATCCTTTCGGTGCCACCCTCAACCCGATATCACTCCTTGAAGCCAATTTCATCGAGAAAAAAACCAGTGAACCCTCCTTCCAGTCAACAAAAAACATAGGTTAAACTTTGCCATTTTCAACATTATAAACTAATGGCATCAAAACTGGCTTTCGACATATAAAATAAATTGTTGCAAACTGAAAACGAGTTTTGCAAAGGAGTAACTTATCATATCTGTGAAGGGCCGAAGCATGGAGTCAAAGAACGTGGGTATGGTAATGAAAATGTTGGAGTGTGGTGTTGGAGGTTGTGAAGGCGAGTGCTGGAAGGGCCGAGAGACCTCGGATCTCCTCACAGTTCATCAACATAGAAAAACTAAAATCCTTTGGCCTTTCTATTAGGGTTTGTTACCTTTTCTCCAGCTGGAAAGCACCATAAGCTTTCACTTGGTGCGCTACCTTTTAGCTGCCTCCATGTGGTTTTAATTTTCGATACCCACTCTCTATAGTTGATAGTGGATTCGATGTTTCCCTTAATCTTTTTTTGTCAGCTTGGTGCTTGTCATATTAGGTTCTTAGTTTGTTTAGGGTTGCAAGGGATGGGGCTGACCTTTCATTTGAGAAGCACCTGCATTAGTACAAGTTAAAAAAATATGCATTAGCTTACATAAGCTAAGTAATACCTTTAACCCTGTAACCCTAGCATCGAAATAGGGTTAGTAAGTAGAGGGTGTAAGATACTAAAACATGACGAATCCATATTTATGATAAAACAAGATAAGCACAAAAAATGTAACTTACGACAAGGCGTGCATGACATATCAACATTTTAAAGCAAGTAATTTATCATAAGACTTAGAAATTGTATTCTAGTGTAGTGTCATATGAATTCATTTATGGAGTGAACATATTTCGAACTGTTAAGTATCATTTTTTATAGATTTTTTGTTATAGGCTAAGTCCTAGGATTGTTAATGGAATATAGGGTTTATAATATTTTCCTAAAAGTTATTGTGAAGCGAGGAACACTCCGTAATAGTTTTTATTTATTTATGGATTTATGGAGTTGTTACATGTGGTATTAGAGCATGATTTCAAATTTTGTAGGAAATGGAAGGAGTAGAGACATCTGCCGAGGATGGATCACATCATAATGAACAAAATAATCCAGATGATTTATACGTGGAACTAAATAATCAACCATCTGAATTACTTCAAATTGTAAGAGACTTAAAGACTGAACTGTTGAATGTTAAGGAAGATAATGAAAGAATCCTAAGAGCAGAGGAAGAATTAAATCAAATATTGTTGGATAAATTACATAATGAAGGAAAGGATAAAAGAAAAGAACTTGAATATGAATATGAAACTATATCTTACAAATGTAAAGGTAAAAAGTTAAAATTCTCTAATAATGAAAGTAATTCATCCTCAGGAATTAATGTTAGATCACACAAAGAGAAACATAAATATTCTAGTGAGAGTAGTGATAGTGACAACAGCCATAAAAAGAGAAAATATAAACCTCATGAAGAAATTTTAGGAGAGTTGAAGAAGAAAAAACCCCCAATGTTTAATGGTGAGGTGGAAAAAGGAGACGCTGAGGCATGGCTGTCAGGGATGAAAAAATATTTTCAAATCTATAATTACTTAGACAAGTTGAATGCTAGAATGGCTATTTATAATTTAACTGGAAAGGCTGATATATGGTGGTAGGATATAAAAAGAGTGAAAAACATTAGAGAAAAGTATGTAACTTGGAGGAATTTTAAGAAATACTTTAAAAGAAAATTGTTGTCTGAACAATATTACGAAGAAAGGGTTAAGGAATTTTACGATCTTAAGCTAGGTTCAATGACTATGAAGTAAATAAGTAGTAAAATTTTAAGTCTATTATGATACGTACCTTATATCATCGATGAAAAGCCTAAAATACAGAGGTTTCCAAATTGTTTACCTTTTAGCTTCAAGGACAGAATTGAATACGACAATCCAAAAACCCTTGAGGAAGAAATGAGGAAGGCTAATTTCTGTTATGAACAAAGCAGAAACAAAAGAGAAGGTGTACCTAACTGGAAGGTTAAAAGAACATATAATTTTGAACAAATAAGAAAATGTTTCAAGTCCAACAAAAATTTCGGAAATAATTCCTGAAACTATCCTAAGAATACTTATCACGGGACAGACTTTAAAAGTAATACATAGCAGAATTTTACAGTAGCAAAGAACAAAGACATACCTAAAAATCATGTTAAAAATAATGTACAAAGAGAACCTGTAGAATGTTGGGAGTGTTAGGGACCCCATTATGCAAAGGACTGTCCAAACATGAAGATGAATTTCAGCAATGTGCATACAATACAGGAAGAAGCAACTGTTGGTGACGTAGCGATTGAGATTCCCAGGATTAATGCAACTTTGGAGAATCGACAGGATGATCAACAAACATCTATGGTTGAAATAGAAGGTATGATAAATAACAAATCCATTTCTATTTTGATAGACCTAGGTGCTAGTCTAAGCTATGTGTCTCCTAGTATAACAAAAAGTTGTAATTTGCATTTGAATAAGTTTGAAAAATCTTGGCTGGTTCAGTTAGCTACATGAACTAAGAGAAAGGTAGTTAGCTATGTTGAAGATTGTGAAATGTTTATGAGTCAATTCAAAAATCAAGTGAAATTAAATGTATTACATCTAGGATCATATGATGTTTTAATAGGTATGGACTGGTTGGAAAAACACAGACTAGTTTTAAATTTCTTTGAGAAAACATTTACATGCTTAGATGAAAAAGGAGAAACAATTATAGTAAAATGAATACCTAGAAAAGTTTATGTTAGATAGATTTCAGCTTTACAAATGAAAAAGACTGTACGTAAATGTTGCAAAGTTTTTGTTGTACATGTAAAGAATGATGAACACATGAATAAAGAAGACAAATTAAATTTGACGATATACCAATTTTAAAAGAACTTTCAGATGTATTCCCGGAAGAGATTCCAGGATTAGCTCCGAAAAGAGAATTGGATTTTTCTATTGAATTAGTACTTGGAGTTGTACCCAATTCAAAGGCTCCTTATTGGATGAATATCTAAGAACTTAATGAATTAAAACTACAACGATAGGAGTTAATAGATAAAAACTACATAAGTCCAAGTGTAACCCCTTGGGGAGAACCTGTTGTTGTACAGGAATAAACACCTTATAACCGAAGGTCTGGGGTTACCAACATACTCAATAAACTTGCAGGAAATCGACTCTAGAATGCAATAAAGGAAATAGGAGGATAATAAAGACTCACCTGATACACGACGGTTGATCCTAGCTTGTCCTCTTCTGCTCTGCTTCTCCTCCAAAGTCTTCAAGGATGCTTCTCCTTCACCTATCAAGAGTCAATCTTCCAAATACAAGATGATACATATATATAAACAGGTTAGATAAATCATATACAAAGTGCTGAAACATAATTATTTATCAAACCAAAATATATGAGATACATTCAAGACACATATGGAAGAAGGATTCTCTTTATTAACAATAATGAAAGAGTTCAAATTACAACCCAACGCCTGAGACAAAGAATCCTCTGTAGCCAAAGGATTCTGAGTTCCACTGCTCCAAAGACTTCTGTATAAACTCCACCAGCATAACTTTGCTCTTCCAGTGTATGTAATTAACACCCTCCCCAAGGCCTGTATTTATACTTGGTGAAATAAGGCAGTTTTGAAGGTTGAGGAGGTTGAGACAGTTAAGGTGATTAAGGTTAAGTGCTTAACTAATCTTAAGTAATCACGTGTTTTTATTTTTAATGTCAAAGGGACATGTACATGGGTATCAATACTGGAAACTCGTGCATGACACATGAGTTTCTCTAAGGGTAACCCGCGTACACTTTTGTACGCGAGATGCAACAACCGATACTCACGTACAACACGCGAGTTGCATATCTAAAGAGTCTTGTACATGACTTGACATATCGAAAGGGTAAAAATAACCAGCTGGATGGATGATAAATGTAGTTCATAATAAGCCCATCTATAGTGTTTTGGGAAACCCTCAATCCATAAATGTCCTTTTGTGTGCCAACATGAGGGATGTCGGCACTCGGACGGAGAGGTGCCATTCAGGTGGATAACAGATGCCCCTTAATGTGTGACGTCAGAGGGAAACGATTGCCGAAATACATTATAATATTTATCTTTGGAGAACTCAGAAATCCAATGGAGCAGAGAGAGTACCTGAAACAAATACATAGTAATGTCATATACAAAGTTACATCTGAGGATGCTATGTTCAATTTACTGGAACACTAGCTCCTTTACAATATTTGAGTACATCATATGATATGGGTATAAAACCACGTATATTACAACGGTGGATCGAAGCCACAATATACAATAATGATGAGTCTTCAAAGATCTGGAAGCTGTGTATATGAATAGAACATAATATTGCGCAACTTAGTCCATAGGTGAGGAACTAAGGTCTTCATAAAGGATCCCAAAGAACCAGTACAATCCAAGCCATGTGAATAAGGGTAAGCTGAAGTTGAACATGGAAAGGATTCAACAGTTTGTCAATCAATAGGTGATAATCGACAACTGAAGCAAAGGAATTCACCAATGATGAAAGTGAATCTCGAGGTACTATCGTCAAAACTCTAGGTCTTCGTCATCAGGAAGTACTGAAACGAAACCATGCTATGATAAGGAAGGCAACAGATCCTCCAACAGTTCACAAGAGTGACTAGGAACTGGGAAAAAAAAGGGAGACACAATAGATAACAGATATAACAATGATGGAATCAGGCTATAGATCAAACATTGGGTAGAGTCCTTGAACAATGAGCACAACACAGAGATGACCCAAGGCAGCGTATAACTTATATATAGAACAACTAGACCTATCTGTCATGTAGGAGACATGATCAGATTCCCCAGGTATAACGGACAAGAGGAGGAGTAAGAAACTCAAAGTAATAGCTGAACAAAAGTGAACACTGAAACATGGATATCGAAAAAAACAAAGAGTGCTATGTTCAAGGATGACATGCTGCCACTACTGAAAACAAGAGAAAACTTCTTCCTTACCTTCCCTGTTAAATTTTAACGAGTCTAGGAAATTTAACTCGGATCCCTCTTCATTTTTTAACAAGCTTGAAGAGACGGGAAAATAATGCTTGATAGTGTCACTGATTCGTGGACTTAATGAGCCTGAACTAGTACATGCTCAGTAGGTATTTTCACATTTAGAGAGTCTGAAAAAATCCAAAGAAGACTCCAAGGGGGTCCTTTTTCGTGCAATTTAGTCTCCTGAGGCCGAAAAAGTATAAAACATACCACAGAAGAAATCTCTTAACTTTTGTAGAAGAAAAGGTGAACCTTTTTCGTACTTAATCAGGGAGGTCCGAAAAAGGTTAAATTACCACCTACCCAACGCTCCTTCCAAAAAAACATAGAATAGCTTGAGTTTTATGAGTGTGAAGGAAAGCAAGATCACTCGGAAAGATCCATTTGGTTACGAGAAATGGGGCTTACAACAATAAACTCATTGCTTTGTTCTTAAGTGTTTAACGAGCATGACAAAGACAAAAAGTACACTCGAAATCTTTTTCATGTTTAGGTCCAGAGCACGAAAAAGAGAAAACTAAGCTCAAACCGGGTGTTCCTTTTCCATAAATTTAGTCCCTCAGGTCCGGAAAAGCGATAAACCTATACCTGAGAATACTCTTCTCAATTCAAAAAGAAAAGAGAGTGATCCTTTCTCGTATTATTCCGCATGGTCCGAGAAAGAGATAACCTACCACCAATGCGGATGCCCGTTCACATATTCTTAACGAGCTTGAACGGATGAGTTAACTCGGCAGTCAAGTATGTTTTGAGGGAGTCAGACCTGGGCCTAAAGAAACTCCATAAAGGCGGGGAGTCCAGCTATAAAGGGATAGCTTGTAAAAAGAGATTCAAAAGAAGCTCTATTTGGCGTGAAAAATAGCTAAGAGGATACCCCGGTACCTGAAATAGTTGCGGTATGAGCACCAAAGGACAACATAGGCTTAGAAGAAGGATACTCATGAAAAAGGGTCCTATCCACGGAAGAACAATGGTAAAAACAAGGAACTAATGGCTTAGAATACCATAGTCTGTGGCAAAGGGTTGATTGCTAAGGTTAATGTGGATTGAATAAAGATGCCAAAATGTATTGGAAATGACAAAACCACCCTATTGGAGCAACAACACTTTGTAGTAGTGAAAAACCTGTTCCAAGGCACAAAGAAATATGGTATTAGGTGATTGAAATTTCAAACTATAGGAAAAGACCCACTTAAATAAATATAATTGCTATAAATAGTTGAAAAATCAAAACAAAACTCACCATTTGAACTTTTGAGCCATAAAAAGCAAGTTTTACCTTCTACCTTTGTTCGATCATTGTGGACAATTGAACCAACAACATCGAAATCCACAAGTTGCAGGTAAGCCTACACCCTGAGCTCTTCATTTTGATCCAAGCAATTATGAATTTTGAGTCTTAATTCCATATTTAAAAGCATCCTGAACTGTGGCACGACGCGTACGCGGGTTGCCGATGTGAAAAATCGTGTACACGCATTCTGTACACGATTTGCCTAACTAGACATTCGCGTACAGTACGCGACATGTCTAACTAGACAGTCACGTGTACTGCGTGGAGGATAAAAGGCTAAAAATAGTCAAAATTTTATGAATTTTGATATGGAATTACTGATTCAAATTACTTGTTTTTACTAGGTAAAAGATGGTTCTGGAATGGAGGGAACGAGAGCACGAAATAATGTACCAAGCAACACTCCAAAGTGCGCCCACTATACAAGCATTGCGAACAAGTGGGCTACTGAAATTCTTTTGCACATCACCCATGTGGGCCAATGTCCGCATACTGGAGTTCATGGTAAATTATTGGGATCATGACTTTGGGATGTTCAACCTGCAGGGTGAAACCTTGGAGATTACCATTGAAGACATATATTTCATAACCGGTCTATCACGTCGAGGAGCACCGGTGAACTTAGAGGGAACAGGCAGGGGCGGTAACCCCTTAAGCGTCCAAAACTATATAGATGTGTTTTGTACACCGGGTACTCAAAAGAGAGGGAGCTGCGTCCCTGTTGTACATATCAGAGACTTTACTTTACAGGTACTTTCTAGCACCATCGTGAGGATATCAGGATCCTCATCTTTACATTTGGCTACATGGAACCAAATGAGGCTGGTAGTAGATTGTTTTCGAGGTGCTCTCTATGATTGGTGTTTGGGAGTTGTCCCCATCATGAGGAGACAACTATCCGACTGCAAGAGAGGAAGATGCAAGAACTTTGGCTATGCGAGCATATTAGTGGCCTTCTTCTTCTTCGAGAGTACCAGCATTGAGCCCTGCCATACCTCTACCAATCAGATCTCCATGTCAGCCGAGGCTGAGCAGGTGGGGAGACATCTTCCTCCGTCAAGGAGGAGGAGACACAGTACACAGCGTATATGATGATGATTTCTATACCTGGTGGGAACGACAGCTACTGGAACTGGAGAAGTTTCCATATGCAGGGATGGACTTCCGAGGTGACCCAGACCTTGTCCTCCCTCAAGGAGGTGCATGGGGAGAGCTAGGTAAGTAATTTTTTAATTTTTTATCATTTTTTCAAATTTTTATGAATTTTAAAATGATAGATATATACATATGTACAAGTCTGAATCCTATAAATGTGTCAAAATGTAGATATTGGACTGGTCCGCCCTGAAGGGAACCCTCGCATGTTTGTTCATCCTGTCATAGGTGAGGATCCAGGATTGATCAGGGTTCTAGAGGGGAAGCTGGCCAGGCTGACCCAATGAGTACCTTCCTTGCGGATAGAGCATATCCCGACAGCCATGTAGGAGTTTGTTGTTGGAGTTCCACCAGTTTGGCTATGTCTTTTTAGACGAGTGGTTAGAGCAGTGCTCGTATATATAGAGGTGGTGGAGGCTGTCGAAGCTGAGGAGGCTGAGGAAGCCAGAGTGCAGAGGGACCATGGGGACCAAGGTGGTCCTAGTGACCAGGGATGTACTGCTTAGATCTAGGACATTTTGATGGACTATGATCCACATTTTGTACATTTTGTATATGACGGGATCTGAGGATCAGACTTGACCTATCTATGTATAGATATTTTACACACACACACACACACATATATATATATATTGGTGTTTGTTGTCAGTTTATTTACAAATGTTTTTCATATGTTTGTTGTATATCTTTATAAAATGTGTGTGAGATGCCAATCTAAAATGTAATTAGCATATGCATCAGTCAATGAATTCTGATTTCGTGGAATATGATTGAAAGTAATAACCTCAAAATGTCTTTCCAATAAATGAATTTGCATGAACTGACGTAATAAGATAGGATTGCGTACCTGATAAGCTCAATTGAGCTGGGAAACCACCAACTGAGAGTCCAAACGGACCTCAAGCTGGGTGATGCCACGTGATAAAGCATCCCATAGGAGCTCAATGAAAACCCTATAATCAGCAACATTATTAGAAGTAGGACCTAAACAAGCGCCTCCTGCGGCAACAAGCTGTCCTGAGGGAGAATAGATAACCCATGCTGCCGAATCTAGGTTATAAGTATGACAGATGGCGCCGTTAGAGAACCCTATATACCTTTCAGAAGACATCTACAACAACCAACAGATAATATATAAAACAAAACTGACAACCTAATGTACATAAGAATACATACAATAAAATTACAAGAAAAAGTGCTAAGCCTAAGCATAGTACTTTTTCAGGTAGAGCCCATTTCTTGGCTCAGGCAGCTTATTCCCATCAAAATCAACTATCTCATATGCGCCCTTACTCAATAATTTCGACATGAAATAAGGTCCTAACCACATAGCCTTGAATTTTCCTGCCCCCAGAGGTTCTTTATCTTGGTCCCAAAGCAAGACAAGTTCCCCCTCAGAGAAAACCCTAGGTTTGACTGATTTATCATACTGAGTTTTGACCCTATTTTTATGAGCCTGATTAGCAGTCAGTGCATCTCTACGCTGTTCATCAAGGTGTTCTAAATGTACCAAACGTTCCTCAAGCTCAATTGTATCAGGTAACACATGAATGGCTATCTTTAGAGATGGGATTTCACACTCAATCGGAGTAACTGCTTCCACTCCATGGATGAGTTGGAAAGGGGAGAAACTTGTAGCAGTTTTGAAATTAGTTCGGTAGGCCCAAAGATCAGGATATAACATGATGTGCCAGTTAGAGCGGGCTGCATCAATTATACGTTTAAGGATAGTCTTTAAAGTTTTGTTAACAGCCTCAACCTGACCATTTGCTTGCAGATAGTATGGAGAAGAATGTTCTTGTCTAAATCCGAGCATAGTAGTCAGTTCCGTCATCATGTCATTTTGAAAATGACTGCCATGGTCAGTGACAATCACTTTGGGTATACCAAACCGTGCAATAATCTGATTGAGTACAAAGAAAGCTGTTGTTTCCCCGTCGGCTTTGAAAGTAGGCATTGCCTCTGCCCATTTAGTAAAATAGTCAACAACGACAATGATGTATTTATGCCCCCCAGCCAAGGCTGGGTTGCATGTCACGTAATCAATCCCCCATTTCATAAAGGGGCCTACCAAGACAACGGGAAATAACAGAGCAGGATGTGACTGCATTTTCCTGGTGTAAAGATGACACGGATGACAACGCTTCACTGCTTCCACACAATCTTTAAAGATCGTGGGCCAGAAATAATGGACATGCAATATCTTCTGGGCCGTTGCTAACCCAGATAAATGACCCCCACATGCTTCGTTATGGGAATCATTTAGGACAATATCTGCTTCCTCATGGGTAAGGCAATGATGCAAAACGAAATCTACCCCTTGTCGATATAATGTATCTCCTATAATGAGGTAGTTCTTGGCATGAAGGCGTAATTTACGTAATTCCTCCCTTGAGGAAGCTGCAGGATACTTCAAAGTATGGAGATATAGAAGAATATCCCCGTACCAAGGATCAGAGGTGGATATAAGGAAGATGTGCTCATCTGGGAATGAGTCATCTTCAACCACTACATCTTCTTCAATAGGAAATTCTGCTATAAGTTCAGCAAAAACTAAGGAATTCTTAGACTTAGCGGATTGGAAATCCAAGTCAAACTCTTAGAGAATGACTATCCATTTGTTAAATTTTCCCCCAACGATCCGTCGGGATAAAAAATATTGGAATGGATTCACATCCACCACTACTGTGGTGGTCCTCAGTAAAATGTAGTGACGTAACCTTTGCACAGCATAAACAACTGCTAAGGCTAATTTCTCAACGTGGGAGTATCTAAGTTCAGGTCCGGCCAAAGCACAACTAAGATAATAAATGACATGCTCTACAAGCTTATCGTCCTCCTAGACTAGTACTACCCCAATGGTTGACTCCGACGTGGCCAGATATAATATAAAATCCCTGAAATAGTCTGGTGGATGTAATAAGGGTGCCGACAGCAAAGCTTTTTTCAATGCCTCGAACGCAAGTTGTGCGGTTTCATCCCATACAAATGGGGTGTCCTGTTTGAGCAGGAACATGAAACCATTAGTAATCTTGGCATAGTTAACAATAAAACGTCAAAGAAAAGTAGACTTTCCTTGCAGGATTTGAAGTTGCCTGAGAGAACGAGGAGGAGGCAGATTTACAATGGCCTCAACTTTCAAAGGATCCACCTAGATGCCTCTACTAGAGACAATGAATCCGAGTAATCTTCCTGACTCGACACATAATACACACTTGTGGGGATTCAAGCGGATTTTATAATATCTGCATATTTCAAATATCAATCATAAATGATCTGGATGTTGGATCCTCTTACGAGAATGTGTGGGCAGATCATCAAGGTATGGTTCGACAATGGGTTTAATGTCATGGAAAGCAAAGTTCATAGCCCGTTGAAAGGTTGCCTCAGCATTTTTCAATCAAAAGGGCATTTTCTTGTACGCGAAGGTACCCCAAGGACAAATGAAAGCAGTTTTATGTTGGCCTTCCGGTTTGATTTGAATTTGATTGTATTCGGAGAAACCATCCATAAACGAAAACACCTCACTTCCCGCACAAGCATCTATGATCTGGTCTATAAATGGCATGGGATAGTTGTCCTTAGGACAGGATTTATTGAGGTCTCTAAAGTCTGTACAAACGCGGATAGTCCCTTGCTTCTTATCAACAGGAACAAGGTTGGATACCCATTCTGTCAAAGCGATAGGATATATAAAACCAGCTTTCAACAGCTTTTCCACTTCTACCTTCAAAGCCACCGTTTTGTGCGGGTAAACAGGTCTTAAATTTTATCGAACCGGCTTGGCATCATGATATGTTCGGATTTCATGTTCAACAATTGATGGATCTATGCCTGGCATCTCCTCATATGACCAGGAAAAGACGTCGCAAAATTCCTTAAAAAGGGCAGTATAGATGGAAATCTCTTCAGGAGAGCAGTTTGCACCTATATATATGTTTACCACGACATCAGGGTTCACAGAGATGTTAATAGGTATAGTGGCGGAAATATTTTCCATATTCCCCTCAGCAAACATTCCTTCCCTAGGCAAGGGATTGATAGGTATATCAACATCCTCTGACAGTCTCAAACGAAACTCTTGGTTTTCTATTCTGCTTAGTTCTGGAAGAAAATAGGATCGATGATGAAGATCCTCACAAATCTTACCACGTCCACTCATGGCTTCCAGAATAGCTTCATCGGAAGGTAAAACCATGTCTAAACAATCTATAGAATGTGAAGAGTTTTTCGCCCATAGGGGCAAATAGACTTCTTCCAGATCTTCCGAGACTATTAGAGGATCTGGAATGGGATCAACAGTGGCTTGAGTGATAGCTTGATAAGTGACCTCCACTGCCGATAAGGGCACTTCTGGTTCGTAGGGGGTTGGTAGAACCCAAGGATCAGTCCTATCGACAACCATAGCTATGGACCTCCCCACACTAGTAGAACCAATATAATTAACCAGGGCTGGAAGATCAAATGTGCCCATCAGTGATGTGTACATTCCGGCCCCTAAGCTCTGTGCAGCAGGTTTGACTTGATCAACCAATGGCACAGCGGACTCATTAGACTCTAAACGACCTTTTCGGGTAAAATCAAGTTGGTCAATAGTAACCAACTTGCCCTCATGTGGAAAAACCACTACACGAAATACAACTGACACAATAGCGGACATCGCATAAGTCCAGTTTCTTCCTAGAAGCAGATTGTAGTCCAAAGGAGCATCAATCACTTCTACTTCAACAGACACTGCTTTGCCTGCCAAATTAATTTCAAAAGCCGGCAAGATACCATGCGGACGAAAGGATCTTCCATCAAAAGTAGTAAGCAAAGTGTTTGATGGGACCAGCTCTGGGGATCCAAGTGCTTTCCAACAGGCCAAGGACATGACACATGTAGAAGCCCCCTCATCAACAACTACCCTTTTGAATGGTCTTACCACCATGGAAAACATCTATTGATAAGGCTACATGGTAAGGCAGATGAATTTTAACATCAGATAAATGAAATTTCGCCATGAGACTCGAAGAGTCCATACTACCTAAAGCTGCTAAGAGGGAATCCCGCTGAGTGGGACAACTCTGTAACACCTCTAAAGCTGACATTGCACATGAGTTTTGAGCTAAATATTCAACCATGGAGTAGGTTGAAGCAGCCCTCGCATTAGGGTTATGCAAGGTCTTCTTGAAAACACCTTTCGGTATTTTCGGCATAGTTTCAGCAGGTTTCTCTATTGTGAGAGGGTTAGAAGTTTCACCTACAACTTTACCCTTCTCAAGAGTCTCTTTCTCATAGTTTTTGTTCCTTGTCTGCAACAAAGTCGAAGATCGAACCATGTTGATATAATTTGGGTCAGGGGTAGTTTGAGTGCCCCCTGCTATGTTAGAAGCTGAAGCAGAGTTCTGTCCTTGGGGAAAAGGATCCTTCAGGACAACCAGTTGTTGAGCTTTAAGCAGATTTTGGGCTTGATCCATAAGGGGACAAAGGTGAGTAAGGTGGTCCTCATGGCACAACTTACATGGGAACTTGACCTTCTTCTTTTATTTTTTTCCTCCATCAGCATTGTTCATGGGCTTTTGCTTGTTTTGGTTTCCCTCTCCCTTCTTTCCTTTCTTTTTCTTCCCGCCGGGTTGCTGATTGCCCTTCTGAGAGGTTTGTGCAAAAACATTTGCACTTTGGGGAGAGGGGGAAGCCTTTGCTGCCTCCACCGTAGACTGCTTGACAGACAACTGGTGAAGTTGCTTAGCCAAAGACTCTACAATGGGAGAGTTAACGGACCTAACCACACCATCGACATGGGGTCCAGGCTTAGGCTTCTCCGCATCGTGCATAGGCCTTGGTGCCTCAGGGATAATCTCATACAATATCCTAGATTGTGAATAAATCAAATCCAGTTGCTGGGCCCTGAGGATGGCTTCTTCTTCATTCGTCACTCCCGAGGTGGATACGTCCTTAGATATGTAGGGCAACAGGGATTTAAGGAACCACTCTAAAAGGAACTCAGGAGGGGTAGTGGCTTTTATAAGGCTCTTTCACCTTCTCCACTCTTGGATATGATCTGAGATGTGGGTAGCCTTATTTTTCCTAAAAGTAGACAACAAGTCCGTTCTGAAATCATATCGGACCGGAAGCTGAAAGTGGCTAAGAAATGCACTCGCCAAGTCCCAAAAAATACTGAAAGAAACATAAGGCAATTCAATATACCATTTTTCTGCGGTACTTGTCAAGGTTCTCCAGAACAACCTCAACCTAACTGAATCTTCATTCAGCAAATTCGAAGAACACCATAAATGGAATGTGGTGGCATGAGCCCCAGGATCTTCACCAACTTTGCCTTCGAACTTAGGGATGTCCGATGGCAATTTGGTGGGAACAGGTGGCCACAAGGGGTCATGCCTTACTGGGTCATTCATCAATTTTGACAAATCTGGCAAGTTTAAGGTTGCCAAGAATGGAAGTTTGGGTCGAACCGGGGTACTAAATGTGCCAGCCTGGGGATTAGAGGGACCTACCCCCGAATGCCCATGGGTAAAAGTGGGGTTGCCCCCTGCCACCGATTGCGAAGTGGGAAGATTACTCTGAAACAGATTCCATCCGTAAGCCATAGGATTATGTGTGGGAGGTACAGTATAAGAGGTGCGGGCCGTCCCCATAGAAACAGGGGTCTGAAAGACAGGAGCCGATATCCCTCCGTTGAACAACGAAAAGGGAGAGCTTGTAAACGGGACTGAAATCGGAGTTTGGAAACTTTTCCCATAAGAGGTATTATTCCCAAACTGCACTCCTACATAGGAAGGTGATGGGCCTACGTATGGAGAGGATGGGGGAATGTGCCCCCCATTCCAAGGAAATCCTTGGACAAACGCCGAGGATCCTACCGGACCGCTCTGGGTAGTATATGGAAAGGAAGAAGGAATAGTAGGTATACTGGGGATCCCAGTAACCATGTCACCAGAAGTACCTACTAGGTTTGAGTGAACCGGTGGTTGAACCATCCGGCTCGCTGGAGTCAAAGGTGTAGAAGGTAGACTATATCTAGGGGCACTTACCAGGGGAGGTAGTACACCTTCAACCGGAACGGCTGAGGTGAACACAAAAGGAATTTCTTCCGTAGAAGACATGATCCTACCCATATGGACACCTAACACAGGTGAATCAAAAGGTCTAACTTGAACGATCATAGGATCATTTAAATCAGTCAAGGGGGTGTTAAAATTCCTTGCAAACTCGTCAGTCTGCAAGTCTTCTATCTCAACTGTATCAAGATCAAAACAGTTAGCTATAAGTTCTGGTTCACCAAGAACTTCACTTATTTCTACCGGTTCAAATGAACCGTCCGTATCCAATCTCTTCCTTTGGGGTGGAGGTGGAGGCTCCAATGTAACGAGAGGAGGAAGGTTTCTCAACCTTCTTGACCTTCTAAAAGGTTGGTCCTCCACGATTGAAAATTTGACAAATCACACCCTAAGGCCAACTAAACACAGGCAAAACCATAGAGCATACACTATAAAAATCCTAAAGCCTCAAGCAATCAAACCAGGGTAAAAGATGTACTTTCCCGAAGAAAGCTGATGAACGATTACTTGGCGTCCTTGAAGTGGTTCTTAGGCACAAGCAGAGGAATCACCCAACTGCCCTCCTACACTTTCAACAAGGGTTACCTTCCAAGCCCATTCAAGGTGAACCAGAAATAGCCTTCCGGTTTACCTAGGTATGAACCCTAAAAGTGAAGAGACTAAAGGATACCTTAGCTATACCAACAGTCTGGGGGGATAGTCGCAAGCCTGAATCGTACGCATGGGCAGGGTATCTGAGCCTGAAACTCTGTCTAGGATAGAATCCCTAGATGTGTAAAAGTCTTGATTTACGTTTTGACAAGGATTCGGAGGGTTATCTCCTCCCAAGCCTCCACGCGGCCTCGTGCTTGACTCCCCTTTGAGAGGAGCTTCCCAGATACAATCGATAAAGTCAAGGATTTACCTAAAGAAAGGTCCACTACGTCTGAATTTTAAAACTTATGGGAAGTTTACACTTCCTATCCCACAAGTCTAGCCTAAGCTAGTAGGTGAAAGACCCCTAAAAACAAAAAAAATACTAATAAATTTTAATTATGCGTTCATTTTAAAGGGCTGTTTCTTACTTAGAAGGAAATGGAGTGATGTACTTATGGTGTTTTTGACTCGATAAGAAATAAATAAAAGCAAAGGTGTATTTTTCAAAGCAAATTACCACTATTAAAGCAAACTTCTTTTTCCTTTTTTTGTAAATATATATTGATGAACAAATGCAAATGATAAAAGAAACTAAGCCTATGTTTTTTGTAGTTTTTGAGATTATATTTTTAAACTGAAATAAACACTACTTATGCAAAAGCAAAATGCAAAAGCTTGACAATGTTTTCTTTTCACTTTTAAAAATGCTCATACTCTACCATGCACCTAAAATGCCCTATACTTGAGTAAACTTGGATCTAATAAACTGTATAAAGCCAACAAACTGAAGTAAACAAGCTAACAGAACCAAGAAACAACCAACAAAGGGAGACTAGGAACTCTAGCTTGGGTGCACACAATGACAAAAATCACTATAAACTCATAAAGGTAAGTGATAACCAACCACTATCAAAAGACAGACTGGAAAAACAATGCCCATGACCCTGGTCATTGATCTGGACAGAGACGTTTCACCCTATAACCCAAACAGGCCAAGCTACTTCAACATGCAAACATAGAATAATCCAAGCAAAAGAAACCCAAGGGCTTTCGAAAAAGCACAAAATGTGGTCACCAAAGTCTTCAGACTAGCAGCACAGTATTCATAAAGAAAGCCAACTAACAAACAAGAATTACACAAAGAGAGGGACAAGCAAACCTAATCCTAAAAAATCCCTATTTCCAGGCTTGTACGCGACTGTGTATAAGGGCAACTCGCGTACTCTAGGCAACTTTACAAGAGAGCAACCCACATATGCAAGCCTCTGTACGTGACTGTGCAGAAGAGCAACCCGCGTATGCAGGCCTCTGTACGCGACTGTGCAGAAGAGCAACCCGCGTACAGGTACAAATTTTTCTCAAAAACAAAGAAAAATCCACAAGACTTTCAAACACTGTGACAAGTATGAACTAGGATAAAAGACCACATACCAATTTCAAAGCAAAGACTGGTTAGGGGTGACAGAAACAACCTACAACAATCTGGGCTCCCCAGTATGGTCGCTAGTTCTGTTGTACAGGAATAAACACCTTATAACCGAAGGTCTGGGGTTACCAACATACTTAAGAAACTTGCAGGCAATCGACTCTAGAATGCAGTAAAGGAAATAGGAGGATAAGAAAGACTCACCTGATACACGATCGTTGATCCTAGCTTGTCCTCTTCCGCTCTACTTCTCCTCCAAAGTCTTCAAGGATGATTCTCCTTCACCTATCAAGAGTCAATCTTCCAAATACAAGATGATACATATATATAAACAGGTTAGATAAATCATATACAAAGTGCTGAAACATAAGTATTTATCAAACCACAATATATGAGATACATTCAAGACACATATGGAAGAAGGATTCTCTTTATTAAGAATAATGAAAGAGTTCAGATTACAACCCAACACCTGAGACAAGGACTCCTCTACAGCCAAAGGATTCTGAGTTCAACTGCTCCAAATACTTCTGTATAAACTCCACCAGCATAACTTTGCTCTTCTAGTGTATGTAATTAACACCCTCCCCAAGGCCTGTATTTATACTTGGTGAAATAAGGCAGTTTCGAAGGTTGAGGAGGTTGAGACAGTTAAGGTGATTAAGGTTAAGTGCTTAACTAATCTCAAGTAATCGCGTGTTTTTATTTTTAATGTCAAAGGGACATGTACGCGGGTATCAATACTGGAAACTCACGTATGACACGCGAGTTTCTCTAAGGGTAACCCACGAACACATCTGTACGCGAGATGCAACAACTGATACTCGCGTACAACACGCGAGTTGCATATCTAAAGAGTCGCGTACATGACTTGACATATCAAAAGGGTAAAAATAACCAGCTGGATGGATGATAAATGTAGTTCATAATAAACCCATCTATAGTGTTTTGGGCAACCCTCAATCCATAAATGTCCTTTTGTGTGCCAACATGAGGGATGTCGGCACTTGAACGGAGAGGTGCCATTCAGATGGATAACACGTGTCATATTTGTTAAAAAGAAAGATGATACCTTACATTTATGTATAGATTATTGTCAGTTAAACAAGATGACAATTAAAAATAGATATCCACTGCCCTGCATTGATGATATGTTCGATTAGATACGTGGAGCAACGATATTTTAAAAAATAGACTTGATATCTGGATATCATCAAGTCAGAATTGAAGATGACAATATATTTAAAACTGCATTCAAAACCCGTTACGGGCATTATGAGTTTGTGGTTATGCCATTTGGGCTAACGAACGCTCCATAATCTTTTATGTGTTTAACGAATTGTGTCTTCAGTAAGTATTTGGATAAATTTTCAATTGTCTTTATCGATGACATAATAATTTATTGAAAAAACAAAAGAAGAACATGATGACCATCTACAGATAATATTACAAGTTTTGAGAGAACACAAATTGTACGCTAAATTCAGTAAATGTGAATTCTTTAAAGATAAAATACAATATTTAGGCCATGTGATACCCAAGGAATGGATATCAGTAGATACTGATAAAATAGAGAAATAATGGAATGGCATGTTCCTAAGGATTTATTGGATGTGCGATTATTCATGGAGATTACAGGTTATTATCGAAAATTCATAAAAGGATTCTCGAGGATCGCGAATCCCATAACGTCCTTAACAGGAAAAGGGAAAAATATTTGTATGGGATTTAAAATGTGAAGAAAGCTTTAAAAAGTTAAAATAATTATTAACCACTCCACCTATCTTAAAAATAGCAAATCCAAATAAAGACTTTGTTGTATGCACTTATGCATGGAATGAGGGCCTAGGTGGAGTGTTAACACAAGAAGGCCATGCAATAACATATGAATCAAGAAAGTTAAAAATACATGAAAATACTTATGCTACCTATGATTTAGAGTTGGATGCCATCATAAATGCCTTAAAAATGTGGTGCCATCATCTAATTGGTAGAAGATTTTTATTAATGTCTGATAACATAAGTTTAAAATACTCGTTTGGTCAACCAAATCTGAACGTAAGGAAAATAAGATGGTTATCTTTCCTTACCGAATATAATTTTGAGATCAAACATATAAAAGGAAAAGAGAATAAGGTGGCTAATGCCTTAAGTAGAAATGCACATCTGAATTTTATAGCCACTATTAGTAGTTATAAAACAGAATTGGACGATAAGTTTGAATACAGCGTAAAAATGGATAAAAATTATCAAAATTTAAGAGAAAAAGTAATAGAAAATGAATATGAAAATATAAAAATAGATTTTAGTTTGAATGAAAGCAGTTTAACGTTGTATAAAAACATATTATATGTACCCAATGCACCATAAATTAAATTGTTGATTATTGGATGCTATTTTGACACCTATTTTGTTGCCTTAACCCTTCTAGTTAGCTCTTCAATCCATTATGTTCCAACCTTAAACCCTCATATTTCAACCATAAAACCTTGAAGCTCATCAAACTAAGGTATAGTTTTTGCTACTTATAAATGAATCGGATTTTGTAGTTTTTAAAGCATTTAAATCTAAATTTTAATGAAATTACAAGATTTGCTAACTTCCTGTAAATGCTCCTAGGTTTGGATATTTGCAGGATGAATGGGTGAGATTTGAAATATGCAGGAGAATCCTTGATGTCCAGGGATGGATTTATTTCCAACAACTTCATGAGATATTCCTCACAGGTGTCGAGTCAATGCGGGTCAAATACAACCACCCGTGCTGCGAGGAAGCATAAAAACATGACTGTTTTAATATTTCAGAAATTTTCTCCTATTTATGTGGATATGAGGGCGAGCTTGGGGTTATGGAAAGTTGTCATTATGATCTATAGCAATATTGTAGCATTTTAGTTTTAGAACAAGTAGTATAAATATTTGTATTCTTTCCATGTAAATCCATCCGACAAATTGTGTGAAACTCTGCATTTTCGGCCATAAGAATCCAGACTTCAAACATTTGTGAGTGAATTTGTTTTGGAATGGTATGAAATCGATTTAACTATTGGTGATCGTATAACTGGCTGTGTGTGAGCAAAACAGTGGAGGGCCCACTTTGCTAAGCATGCACACCAATTCCTTTACTATTGTGTTTCGTATGTTTTTGATTTTCCTGTAGCTGCACACTTTAATTTCCTATACATTCACATTTTAATTTTCTGTAGATGCACATTTTAGTATATTTTCTGTAGATGTGTTTTTCTATTTATAATATTAAAATTTGAAACCACATTCGGCAATACAATTCCATTTAAATTTGAATGCTAGTGAGTTTTATACTGTGAGCTATATGTAGGGTTTATGATTTGGCAGTAGCATACGTTGCCTAGGAATTGTCTTAGTTTTATTATAGAAATATTCTGCTATTGAAAAAAACTAAATACATTGTGAATTCACAGTTCTTGTAAAGGAACCCAGTGTTTTATACTTTCAGCAATGGAATAACACTGTTATAGTTTTTACATTTTTATAATTCATGTTTTAGATGTGGTTGAGTCCAAAAATACCAATGCATACATTTTCTGTAAGGGATTTTGGTAATTCTGTACTTACAACATTTAAATAGTTTTAGGATTATTTCTGAAGCATAGTAGATTTCAAACTAGTCTAGTTCTAAGTCCATAAATTTTGGATGTGCTTCTAAGTATTAGGACACCCTGTTGACATTTAAAAGTTAAGCTCTGATTTATGACAGTAGATTAGGCCAACATTTGGCACTGTTTTCGGGGAATCATATTTAGAAATAGACTTAGAAAGTTTATCTCCTTTAAAAAAACACAAAAACAAAGAGCATAATTTAGTTTTTTTTTTGATGTCAAGATAGAGAGACGAAAAAGGAATATTTGTAAACCCCTGCCCACCCCCCCGCCCAAAAAAGAAGAAGAAGAAGAAGAAATAACATGGATTTCTTCATCTGAGAAGAAAGAATTCATTGGAACAATTGTTGATACTTTCAAAATGGCTGAGGAAGAAACCTCTAATAAATGAGGACTAACTGCAGAACAACATAGAGAGTATGAAAGAAGGATGGAGATGGAAAACAAATGAAGAGAAATGAATGAGGAAGAAGTATTTAGAGGAACAACTCTAGAACAATGAAGAGAGTATGAAAGAAGGTTGGAAGATGAAAACAAAAGACGAGAAGATAGAAGAAATGAGAGAGAAGAAGATAGAAGAAATGAAAGAGTAGAAGACAGAGGAAATGAGGAATAACATGAAACTACCTTCAGATTTCCAATCCTAGATACTAGTATCATCCTAGGAGAAGAGGTAAAAATGAAAAACATTCCACCATCTATTTTATCTAACTTTTATGGTATGAATTCTGAATATCCTGACTCATTTTTATTTGAATTTGATATTTTATGTCGTACCTATGGATATACTAATGATACACATAAGCTTCACCTATTTCCTGCTACTCTTAAAACTGCTACACTAAATGGTTCATGGGATTAGGAGAACACACTATCACTAGTTGGGATGACATGAGAAATATTTTTCTTAAAAACTATCAAGCATATTGTAGATCTAAAGATTCGAAAGATGATATTTTTAAGATGTCTCAACAAGAAGATGAAATTTTGGAAGAATATCTTGAAATATTTTTGTATAATCCACAAAAATCTAAATATACTTCTTTGACTTCAGACATCATCAGAACAATCGTCTTGAAAGGTATCCAAGATGAGTATCTTGATGTTCTTAATGTAATGTGGAAAGGAAAAGTTTCCTACTTACCTTTTGATAAAATTACAGAGTTATGTCAAAAGTATTCAAGGGGAAGATCCAGAGTTATGTCACTTCAAAGACAACTAAATCAACAAGAGGGAGTATATCAAGAGCTGAGTTTGGAAGCTTGTTAGAGGATTTTAAAGCTGATATTCTGAGTACTTTAAGGACACAATAGAAGTATTAAAAACTAAGAAAAGACAAGAACAACAAGATCAACAAGATCAAGCTCTATCAATTTTCTGTCCTAAATGTAGGAAGAAACATCCATGGAAATAATGTCCTTTAAATAATGTTCACATTTGTGGTTTATGTGCAGAAAATCATAGACTAATGAATGTTCCAGGTTAAAAGAATTACAAGCAACTCAAGTGGAAGGAAGCAAAGCATGGAGTCTCTTTACCTTCTATCATAGAAAAGACCATGGCAACCACATTTTCCAGGTATGTCTCAAGACCCTATGCAACAATTTTTTCCAAGTTATCAATATCCTGTTCAAAATTCATGGAATGCACCTATGCCTTGGTAGACTTGGTCTCCTCAACCAAACCAAAACCATCTTGTTCAAAATTAGCGAGGATATGCTCATGGAAACCAAACATATCAACAGGGATACCCACGACCTTACCAACAATCTTTTTCTTACCCATAATACCAGCAGAGTCAACCTTCATTTCCTCCACAGCCAAATCCTGTTCCTCAACTGACCCAACCCCAACAAATTCAACTCCCATATAACCAACCTCCACCTCGACCAACTCAGTTACCAGTCCAACTAGTACCAAATCCTAATAATAAAGTGGAGAAACCCATGTATAATATTGATGAAGGAACAACAATTTCATACTCAATCCTTCCCATTTCAAATATCCACTTGAGGTTTGGAATTTTTTTGGAAAAATAATCCCCTCTTCTCATAGAAGAACAAACATAAAAAGAGAAAATTCCAAAAAAATCTAATACATAAAATTTACAGCTAGACAAACAAATTCATAAGGACAAAATGATAATACCTCAAACACCTCCTTTTCCAGAAAGGTTAGTTAAGGAAAAAATTTCAAATTCTCTTCTTGTATTTGATGTCTTAGATGAATTAACAAATATCTATGTAAAAATTCCTTTATGGAAAGCTATCAAGGATATCCTAATCTATACAAAATAAATTAAGGAGTTATGTTTAAGCAAGACTAACAGACGAAAGAAAGATCCACCAACAATTCATGTACTTGGAAATTTAGTAGGCTTAATGTCAAATACTGTTTTTGTTGAGAAATATGTTGATCTAGGAATTGCAATGGTAACAATAAAGATAAACAACTTTTCAATTTCAAAAACATTAATCGACTTAGGTGCAGCTATTAATGTCATGAAACTGGAACCAATGAAATATATGGATTTGAAGAATCTTAGACCAACCACTACAATCCTTGAGCTAGCTGATAGATCTAAGATAGCACCAGAAGGGATACTTGAAGAAATCATAGTTTCTCTGTATTCCTGGGAGTATCCAGTAGATTTCTTGGTTCTTCAACCAAAATATAACTTAGGGGGACATCCACTGATTCTTGGACGACCTTGGTTAGCTACAGTTGATGCTTTTATTGGTTTTAGAGCAGGAAATGTGATCATTTCACATGGAACAAAAATGAAATAGATTACATTGTATCCTTATACTCAAAGACCTTCTATGACACATCAGTTATCTTGGATTAATGAAACAAAAGAGCAACAAGAAGAAGTAATTCAACCTATCTTAAGTATTAATCAAGCTTTTGATTTTTGAGAAGAGAATAATGAAGATGGAAGCTTGTTAGAGGATTTTAAAGCTGATATTCTAAGTACTTTAGGGACACAATAGAATTATTAAAAACTAAGAAAAGACAAGAACAACAAGATCAACAAGATCAACAAGATCAAGCTCTATCAATTTTCTGTCCTAAATGTAGGAAGAAACATCCATGGAAATAATGTCCTTTAAATAATGTTCACATTTGTGGTTTATGTGCAGAAAATCATAGACTAATGAATGTTCCAGGTTGAAAGAATTACAAGCAACTCAAGTGGAAGGAAGCAAAGCATGGAGTCTCTTTACCTTCTATCATAGAAAAGACCATGGCAACCACGTTTTCCAGGTATGTCTCAAGACCCTATGCAACAATTTTTTCCAAGTTATCAATATCCTGTTCAAAATTCATGGAATGCACCTATGCCTTGGTAGACTTGGTCTCCTCAACCAAACCAAAACCATCCTGTTCAAAATTAGCGAGGATATGCTCATGGAAACCAAACATATCAACAGGGATACCCACGACCTTACCAACAATCTTTTTCTTACCCATAATACCAGCAGAGTCAACCTTCATTTCCTCCACAACCAAATCCTGTTCCTCAACTGACCCAACCCCAACAACTTCAGCTCCCATCTAACCAACCTCCACCTCGACCAACTCAGTTACCAGTCCAACTAGTACCAAATCCTAATAATAGAGTGGAGAAACCCATGTATAATATTGATGAAGGAACAACAATTTCATACTCAATCCTTCCCATTTCAAATATCCACTTGAGGTTTGGAATTTTTTTGGAAAAATAATCCCCTCTTCTCATAGAAGAACAAACATAAAAAGAGAAAATTCCAAAAAAATCTAATACATAAAATTTACAGCTAGACAAACAAATTCATAAGGACAAAATGATAATACCTCAAACACATCCTTTTCTAGAAAGGTTAGTTAAGGAAAAAATTTCAATTTCTCTTCTTGTATTTGATGTCTTAGATGAATTAACAAATATCTATGTAAAAATTCCTTTATGGCAAGCTATCAAGGATATCCTAATCTATACAAAAGCAATTAAGGAGTTATGTTTAAGCAAGACTAACAGACGAAAGAAAGATCCACCAACAATTCATGTACTTGGAAATTTAGTAGGCTTAATGTCAAATACTGTTTTTGTTGAGAAATATGTTGATCTAGGAATTGCAATGGTAACAATAAAAATAAACAACTTTTCAATTTCAAAAACATTAATCGACTTAGGTGCAGCTATTAATGTCAGGAAACTGGAACCAATGAAATATCTGGATTTGAAGAATCTTAGACCAACCACTACAATCCTTGAGCTAGCTGATAGATCTAAGATAGCACCAGAAGGGATACTTGAAGAAATCATAGTTTCTCTGTATTCCTGGGAGTATCCAGTAGATTTCTTGGTTCTTCAACCAAAATATAACTTAGGGGGACATCCACTAATTCTTGGACGACCTTGGTTAGCTACAGTTGATGCTTTTATTGGTTGTAGAGCAGGAAATGTGATCATTTCACATGGAACAAAAATGAAACAGATTACACTGTATCCTTATACTCAAAGACCTTCTATGACATATCAGTTATCTTGGATTAATGAAACAAAAGAGCAACAAGAAGAAGTAATTCAACCTATCTTAAGTATTAATCAAGCTTTTGATTTTTGAGAAGAGAATAATGAAGATTTTCTAGATTACTTTATTTTAGAACCCGATATCTCTGAACAATTAAGGATCATGCAATATATTGCTGCAAATCAGGTCTTAGGCCAAGACTTTCAAGAAAATTTCACAATTGATACTTTGGAAACATCATTTGATGATATTTTTTTCTTTTCTGTTCATTCCATTACAAATGATCAAAGCAAAACCATTGAGATCAATGCTAGAAAAAACTTAAAAATTAGTGCACATCTTACATTATCACAAGAAGAACAGTTGATTACATTAATAAATACGTATCACAAAGCATTTGCTTGGGAGTACAATGACATGCCAGGAATTCATCAGGAAACATGTACTCACCATATTTACACAGATGAACATATAATACCTCTAAGGAAACCTCAAAGAAGAATGAACCCCATCCTGAAAGAAATAGTAAAAGAAGAACTACAAAAGTTATTAAAGGTAGGGTTTATCTACCCTATTTTTGATAGTCAATGGGTTTCTCCATTAGTTGTTGTTCCTAAAAAGAATGGAAAGTGGAGAATTTGTGTGGATTACATGGAGTTAAACAAAGAAACACTTAAAGGTTATTTTCCATTACCATTCATTGATCAAGTATTGGATGCACTAGCTGGAAAAACATATTTTTCATTCTTATATGGATTCAGTGGATACAATCAAATTAGAATTGCATTAGAAGACCAAGAGAAAACTACAGATCACTCCGCCTTAAGTTATTTAATGAAAAATCCCATCACTAATGGCAGGATAAGAAGGTGGCTCTTATTGATGCAGGAATTTAACATTACTGTCCTGGATAGACCTGGAAGGGAAAATCAAGTGGCAAACTTTCTATCCCGATTAAGAAATTCTGGTGAGGTTGTTCCTGTTTCAGATAATTTTCTTGATGAACACTTATTTGCTATTTCTGTTATAACTCCATGGTATGTTGATATAGCTAACTACTTATCATTAGGAAAACTACCACCCTCTATGAAATCAAAAAAGAAGAAAAGAATCATTAAACAAAGTGCTAGACACATATGGGTGAATGGAGATATTTTCTATACACGATATGATCTTATCATTAGAAGTTGTGTTAGGCAAGATGAGGTTTTAGACATTTTAAAATTTTGTTATGATGAACCATGTAGTGGCCATTTTTCAGATAAACGAACAACATACAAAATACTCAACGTAGGGTATTATTGGCCATATATTTTCAAAGACTGCAAGAAATATGTTAGAATCTGTGAAATTTGTCAAAGGATGGGAAAACCAGTACCATAAAACAAGATGCCACTTCAGCCATAGGTTCTAATAGATCCATTTGAAAAATGGTCTCTCAATTTCATTGGACGAATCAATCCACCACCAAAAGGAAAAAGGTATATGTTGGTATGTACTGACTATGTTACAAAATGGGTGGAGGCTAAAGCACTACCAAGAGAAACTGAACAAACAATAGTCAATTTTCTCTTTGAAGAAATATTTGTTATATTTGGAGTTCCTAGAGAAATTGTTACAGATCAAGGAGCACAGTTTGCTTCTAAGTTGGTGCAAGAGATAGAAGACAAGTACAAAATCAAGCACAGGAAATATACCCCTTACCACCCACAAGCCAATGGCCAGGTAGAGTCCACCAATAAAAATTTGGAAACAACCATGACCAAGACAATTCAAATGCACATAAAAGATTGTTTAGAGAAGCTTAATGAAGCTCTATGGGCATACATAATTACTTGGAAGAACAATACTGGTTTTACCCCCTATCAGCTAGTCTATGGTAAGAAAGTGTTATTGCCAATTGAATTTAAAATTCATACTTTTAAATTAGCAGCTGATATAGGGGTAGAAATTTCCGAAGCAAAAAAAGAGAGGATAATGCAGTTAAATCATTTAGATGAGATGAGGCAGGATGCAGTAGAACATACAATTCTGGTACATCAACAAAGAGCACAATGGCATGATAAGTTCATCAAGGAAAAAACAGTTTAAGGTAGGAGACTGGGCCTTACTATTTGATTCTTCAAAAAATTTAAGGCAAAGTTCACAACTCATTGGCTTGGTCCATATGAGATTGCAGAAGTATATGACAATGGCTTAGTCAAATTATAAACAATAGATGATGAAGCAATTACATTCATAGTTAATGGACATAGTCTGAAAATATACAGTAAGCCTGTCAACAAAGAAGCTTTCCTACAACAGATTTCTCAATAGAGGGAGATGGAAGTCTTGGAAAAACACATTGGTGTTTTTTCTTCACTTCCTCCTGAATAATTTTGATAAAAAAATAATTAAAAAAAAAGAGAAAAAAAGAAAAAACAACAAAAACAAAGTTTAGTTGTGAAAACCAGGAAACTGGCACAACCTAAACTTGAATTTTCATTGGAAAACCAAGTTTACTTGGCCATTGCAAATTCTAAAAAAAAAAACAATTTTTTTTCTTTTCTTTCCTAGTCGATTTACATTACAGTTTTTCAGTATCAATGACTTGAGGACAAGTCAATAAACAAGGTTGACAGGGCCTCCCAAGCCTTCTGTAGATGTCACAATTTGATTGTGCATCTTAGCATAGTTTCATTTCAATAAAAATCATAAAGTTTTCAGAATTACAAAGGGACCTAAAAATCAAGTTAGAGCAAAAGCAGAGGGGCCTGAACAATATATTTAGCAGAAGAACCTGAGAGGAGATTGATAAGAAATTGAAGTAAGTATACCAATTTGCAAAGGGACCTGATTTTTAAGTCTAACAGCGGGACGTGAGACAAATGCATGACAAGCCATCCTACCTTGCAACATAAAGACACACCAAGCTACAGGAACCATGAAATAATTGCACGAGGGGCACATGTGAAGATATTCAGAGAATCAAATAAGCTTCAGCAATCCAAACCAGTTACATCAAACAACATGAAGAGCATAAGGGATCAACAAGCAAGTTTGTAAGGATTTTTGATTTTAATGTTTTAAAAAGTTGCATTATTCTTCATATTTTTAGTAAGTGACAAAATGCCTTTTTACCCTTGTATAACCCTGAATATCTACTCATTCACTCTCAGCCTCACCACTCGAATCATCCATCCATCTATTCCCCTACCCCAGGCATCAAAATTGGTAGTTAAGAAAAAAAATAGTTGCAGGTCTCTTGCCTAAATTGCACTTTACAGGTAGGCTTCATAATTCATTTTGTATTGAATCATAAAAAAAATAAAAATCCTAAGGTTTTCATTTGTATACCTTCAAAAAGGTCAACACATGATACTTTATCTTTATTTTGTTTTTTGGTTCATAAACATAAAGTTAGAAGGCAAGTTCAAATCATAATTATAAAAGAGGTGGGAAATGACTAGTTTTAAACATGATTACAAGAAACCATTTCCTCATTCCCACGCATCCTGCCAAAATTTTTGTAGTTCAAGGTTTATTCCACGATTAAAAAGGTAGTTTGTCATCTCAGTCGATTTTCTCATTCCCAGGATCGATTTTATGATTGTAGTGCGGGTGTTCTTCATTATCTCAGTCGATTTCTCATTGCGAGGATCGATTCATGATTACAGTTCTAGTATTCTTCATTATCTCAGTCGATTTCTCATTGCCAGGTTCAATTCATGATCACAAAAGTAGTCTGATAGTGTTTTTCATTATCTTAGTAGATTGCTTATTTCCAGTTTAAACTCTCACAACTGCAGAGAAGGTGTGTGAAAAACGCATGAGGTGTTTTGTTCCATTCTCATGCTTGCAGAGATAGTTTATGAAAACGCAGAAGGTTTTGTTCCATCCTCATGCTTGCAGAGATAGTATGTGAAAAATTAGAAGGTTTAATTCCATTCTCATGCTTGCAGAGGAGGTTTGTGAAAACATAGGAGTTATCCTTCTCATAGTTCCACTATCACGATTGGGGCATTCCCTTTCAACTATAGAGATAAAATTATTGAGAGGCAGAATTATGCTAACATTTATGAAGGTTGGAATCTTTCTATGTAAACAACATAAATATTAGAATGATATTTACATGTACATGGGCTTCATTGTGAAGAAGAAATCTCTTGAGGAGAGGTAAGCTAGATTTGAAACAAGAAATTTCTGTTTTTATCAGTTAAAATTGAAAGCAAAACATAGCTCTAAGTAACATTGCAAATATCTGAGTTGATTTCTCTTTTGAAATATTTACTGAAAGTAAAAGAAAAAAATGGCTTCTAGAATAGAACCAGGGAAATTTGACTCATCTACTATTCATGAAAAATGTTTAGAAATTTTTGAAAACAAACAGTCGATTCCCTTCTTTGATAAATTTGATGGATATAATGAAAATGTTAGTTGGGAATTTGCCCATTCATTTGATGGAGAGAGTGCCACAATAGGAAATTTTACTTTCAGGTTGTGTCAAGATATATTGGCACAAATTATTGGATTACCTCAACATGGGGAGAGGTTCTTCAAAACAAACAGTTTGAAGAGAAGGCATGGGTACCTTTCCTATGCAGGTCCAGGGCAGGCTCAGTGAAATGGAAGAAGGGGGTACCAAGGAGTTGGTTAATTCATCCTTGGGATGAAGTGGCATATATTATTCAGAAATTCCTTACTTGTGAAGGAAGATTTAGTATCATATACCTATACCATATTAAACTGATGCAGGATTTGAGGGGTGATTGTGAGATCAACATACCCTATTTTTTGCTACAAAGCCTTTCCAAAATGGCTAAAGCTATTCAAAAATGCACAAAAGACACTACCTCAATCCTTTTTTCATTATGGGCTCATCAAAATTATCCTTACACATGAATTACAAAAGCAAATTTTGACATGGATGCAGTTTGTAGTTCATTATGAATTTAAAGAACCAGAGGAGTAGTTGGATGAAGGATTGAAAGAAGACGAAGTGTTAATGCTAACATACATTGAAGATGATATAGAAGACTCTGAGGCAACAAGTTCAAAACTACCTCGGAGAAGAATAAGAACCAGAAGCATGGTAAAAGAAGAATTGCAATTCCAAGAAAAAGATAAAATCTTTACCACATATGAAAGAAGGTCAAGAAAACATCAGCATGAACAGAAAAATAAAGCAACAAAAAATAGTGATGAGGAAAAACAAAGGCAATATGTATACATACAATCCCTGGAAAGTCAAGAGGAAAATCCAATAGGAGGAATTGGGAAAATTAATGAAGAGGTAAATATCATCTTTGATCAGCAAATAAGAGAAGAACTATTGGAGTTAGATACTCAGACAATTGAGAAGACTCCAGCTGACAAACAAGAGAAAGATGATGAAGACATAGCCATTATTTCTCCTATATCTGTACAACAAACCACATAAAAAGAGAAAGAAGAGTGCCTAGAGCAGGAGATTGAAAAATTGAGGAACAAAGATGATGAAATTGGGATAGATACTGTTTCCAAACATCTTATAACATGTAAGAAAAAGAAAAACCTCTTTAAGAATAGTAAGAAGGTTGAAAAGTTAAAACTAGAAATGAAGGAATTGGAATTGTAGAATGAGAGATTGAGGAAAAAGAAAAGAAATCTTAAAGTTTTGAATATCCAAATCTCTAAGCAAGCATATAAATGGCATCAACAAAAGAGGGCACTCAAAGCCAAGTATCAGAGATTAAAGGTCCTTCATGTAGCTCAGGTTAGTGTTGATACGTCATCTCAAACATAAGAAATGTCAGAGGATTAATAGCAGTAGAGAAACGATAGTTTTCTGCATTGAAATATGTGGTTTTAGTTTTGAAGACACTCTTTATGCATGAGGGCATGAAATGCCTTCCTCTTGGGGGAGATGTTGGATGCTATTTTGACACCTATTTTGACACCTATTTTGATGCCTTAACCCTTCTAGACATCTCTTCAATCCATTATGTTTCATCCTTAAACCCTCATATTTCACCCACAAAACCTTGAAGCTCATAAAACTAAGGTATAATTGTTGCTACTTTTAAATGAATTGAATTTTTTAGTTTTTAAAGCATTTAAATCTAATTTTAATGAAATTATAGGATTTGCTAACTTCCCGTAAATTATCATAGGTTAGGATATTTGTAGGATGACTGGGCGAGATTTGAAATACGCAGGAGCATCCTTGATGTCCAAGGATGGATTTATTTCCAACAACTTCATGAGATATCCCTCACAGGTGTCGAGTCAATGCGGGTCAAAGAGAACTACCTATGCTACCAGGAAGCATAAAAACGAGTCTGTTTTAATATTTCAGAAATTTTCTCCTATTTTTGTGGATCTGAGGGCGATCTTGGGTTTATGGCAAGCTGTCATTATGATATATAGAAATATTGTAGCATTTCAGTTTTAGAACAAGTAGTATAAGTATTTGTATTCTTTCCATGTAAATCCATCCAACAAATTGTGTGAAACTCTGCATTTTCGACAATAAGAATTCATACTTCAAACATTTGTGAGTGAATTTGTTTTGGCATGGTATGAAATCAATTTAGCTGTTGGTGATCGTATAACTGGATGTGTGTGAGTGAAGTAGTGGAGGCCCACTCTGCCAAGCCTGCACACCAATTCCTTTAGTACTGCTTTTGGTATGTTTTTTTATTTTCCTGTAGACACACACTTTAATTTCCTATAGATGCACATTTTGATTTCCTGTAGATGCACATTTTAGTATATTTTCTGTAGATGTGTTTTTACTATTTATAATATTAAAATTTGAAACCACATTCGGAAATACAATTCCATTTAAATTTGAATGCAAGTGAGTTTTAGACTGTGAGCTATAGGTAGGGTTTATGATTTGGTAGTGGCATATGTTTCCTAGGAATTGTTTTAGTTTTATTATAGAAATATTATGTTGTTGAAAAAAACTAAATACATTGTGAATTGACAGTTTTTGTAAAGGAACTCGGTGTTTTATACTTCAGCAATGGAATAGCACTATTATAGTCTTTACATTTTTATAATTCATGGTTTACATGTGGTTGAGTTCAAAAATACCAATGCATACATTTTCTGTAAGGAATTTCGGTAATTCTGTACTTACAACATCTAAACAGTTTTAGGATTATTTTTGAAGCATAGTAAATTTCAAACTAGTCTAGTTCTAATTCCATAAATTTTGGATGTGCTTCTAAGTCTTAAGACACCGGGTTGACACTTAATACTTAAGCTCTGATTTACGACAGTAGATTGGGCCAACATTGATCTTAAATGAAGTATATAAGAGTCCTTACTCAAGACATCCTGGTTACCAAAAGATGATAACAATGCTAAGAAAAGACTATTTTTGGCCTAGTATGAAAAATGAAGTGGCTGAATATATAGCTAGATGTATAGAATGCCAGCAGGTTAAAGCTGAGCATCGACACCCAGCAGGTCTTTTGCAACCATTACCAATTCCAGATTGGAAATAAGAAGTTATCAGCATTGATTTCATAACAGGACTGCCTAAAAATCAAAAGCAAAATGATTCTGTGATGGTAGTGGTAGACAAACTTAGCAAGGAAACATATTCTATATCTGCTAAAACTACTTATGAGGCTGCTAATATTGCTGATATTTTTATGAAGGAAGTTTTTCGTTTGCATGGAATTCCTAAGATGATAATTTCTGATAGGGATCCTAAGTTTATTGGTAATTTCTGGAAGTCATTGTTTAAAGGGTTGGACACTAAGTTAACTTTTAGTATTGCTTATCATCCGCAAACGGATGGACAAACTAAAAGAGTAAACTAAGTTTTAGAAGATAGGTTAAGGATGTCAATTAGGGATCATCCAAAGAAATGGGAAGAATATCTGCACTTACTCGAGTTTGCTTATAACAATAATTATCAAGCTTCAACTAAACTTAGTCATTTTGAAATATTGTATGTTAGGAAGTGTAATACTCCCATTTCATGGAGTAATCCAATTGAAATATTAATGTTAGGACCTGAATTGTTAAATGAAATGGAACTAACAGTGAAACAAGTACAAAGCAATTAGAAAATTGCACAGGACAGACAAAAGAGTCATGCAGACCTTAAAAGAACTCATAAATAATTCCAAGTAGGCGAGCTTGTTTTTGTCAAGGTAAAATCCATAAAACGATCCTTTATGTTGGGGAGTTGTGCTAAATTAGCACCCATGTATTGTAGACCATTTGAAATATTGTCAAGAATTGAAGCAGTGGCTTACCAGTTAGCTTTGCCACCTAATCTCAAAATACATAACGCATTTCATTTTTCTATATTGAAAAAGTCTGTACATGATGCTACTCATGTAATTGATTGGAATGTTATCTAGGTAGAACCAGAAGGAGATTTTCAGGTGGAACCAGATTGTGTCCTTGACAAGAGAGAATTTTTTCTCTAGAATTGCACCATTGGACAAGTAAAGGTGCAATGGAGTCACCTTAGTCCAGATGAAGCAACCTAGGAATTGGAGAGTCATACGCAGGAAGCATATCAAATTTTGTTCCAGGAAGACTCAAATGATATTTAAGCAACATCGAGGATGACATTGAACTTAATAGGGGGTGTTTGTAACCCACCTAGAACTAAAAACATTTTATGTTGTGAAAATACATTAATTTAAAAGTTATTGTAAAGTTTTATGTTGTTGACCAAGAATGGTTAAAGATGACTGTAATTGAATATTTTATTATTTAATAATTAAAAGAAGAGACACCTATCCAAAGAGGAATGTTGAAGAGTGTTCAATGACCCACTAGGAGGAATGATCTGGTGTAGAAGAAAAAAATGACAAACAACAACAATAACATTCACTTTCTAGCTGATGCATGATGCAACTTCCCTAAAATCGAGGTCATGTTCCCAAGAAAGGAGGATGTGAACAGGTGGCCCATTAAATTACAAAACTGACCCAAATACCTAGGAAAACACATATATACCCATCGAATGAGCAGGAGGTTCACTACATTCTAGAGATTAGAACCTTGTGGCTTGCTAGAAACTGAAAAGTTAGGCACACAAGAGGAATTCAATGAGGGGAAAGATAAAGTGAATTGCTAGAGTAATTCCATGCAAGTGTGTCTGCTAAGTTATAGAGAGGACATAACAAGATTCTACACAGTATCTTCGTCCTGGTGGTTCATTGAACAGGCTCGTGGGTCCTAAAGCAAGCAATATTTGCTTCTTTCGGGAGACGATTGGGAGGAACAATCTTCTTTGGATGTTTGTCCACTTTGAAGGTTAACAGGTTCTATATTCTTCTGTATTTTTATCTTTAAATTGTTTCTGCTTATATTCTGAAATATTTCATGAATGTTAAAAGCTTCTAAACTATTATTTGTTTTCGGAATAAAGTAGGAAAGTTTTTATTCCTGTAAATTATAGGTTAAGACGAATTCTATTGCATAAACAGTTATCCATAGTACGAATCATAAAATATATTTTATTATAAATTAAACAGTATCATTTCTCTGTAAATAGCTTCATCTAATACCAAGTTTTATACATAAATTATTAAAATGATTAGCATTTACAAAGAGGTTAAGCAGAGCTAGCTTCGACATCTCTAGTAAAGATTTTCCTATCTTTTCATTTTAAAACAAAAACTAAATTTCTTTTTACAGATAGAGCTTTCACATAACTAAAATCCGTAAAATTATTAAACCTGTCAAAAACAACATATCTAATTTAAAATCTCAATGAATTCCAGCCAAGGGTTCGAGACCCATCAAGTAAAAACACTTAAGAATAATAATAAATATTTAGTATCAACTTCACACAACCAAAAGGTTTAACATCACAAAAGGAAAACAATTTAGGGTCAAAACACTTTCATTTAACAAAATAGTAGCTTAGCATTTACTGTAATATCAAACAAATTTCCCTATCTAAGAGAGGTCGAGGGTTCGAGGCATGTAAGGCCAAATTTTCCAAGTAAATTATTAAATAACTGAAACCTACAACTATAACATCCCCTATTTATCATAAAAATAAAAATAAAAAAATTAGTTACCACATGTAATAATGGAAAATTCCTAGGCAATACTTAGAGAGATGTTATTACTTACTTTTCCTTTCGTCTTGCAATACTGTCGACTTGTTTTTAAGTTATTATTAGCATATTTAAAAAAATGGTGATCTATCGATATGACATTTCTTTACAACGTAAGAGAACTGTCTATATTTAACTTATTGTCATACTTCAGTTTTTTTCTACACAAGAGCTGTTTGAAAAGATAGGGTTGTAGTCTTACTTATCCTTTTGAGGCTAACGCAATGAGCCCTGCTTTTTTTTTTTTTGGTGTAGGTGGATGAAATCGCCTGTAAGTTTGGCTAGGGAAATACAACCTNAAACCACATGAACCAAGAGGGGCCACCAAGGTTTTAACACCATTAATTAAACCCTAGCCCATCCTACTAAATGTTAGACCAAACAATACATACTCCATGGTGAGGAATATGCAAATGAATTTTATTTATTTGTTATACGATGGTTTATTTAGGTTTTAAACCCATGATGGTGACACAAATAGGCAAAGGGAAATCCTTAACTCCAATCTTATACCGACCATGTGACTGTATTAAAAATTCCATTTAGTGGAAAAAGGACAAAGTGCATAGCTCTAGGTTTTTATTGCACCTCGAAAGCCGCGACTGTCGATTTGATGGGGTTTTGTATGGTTGTTACTTGCTCTCGACTTCTGGCCGCGCGGCTTGGTAAAATATTTATGAGTGGATAGTGATGGAGGAACCATAAAACTTGGTCCTCAACCCCTCCTGAATATGTTGAAGTTTGAAATTGCAGGTGATGCCATTATCCTTGTTTGGGTGATATTGGATGACTCTAGTTAGAGTTGTAGATGCTGAGAAAGGTAACAATTCTATGCATTTCCATTCATTAAGATTCTTTTTTTATGACCAAGATTTGAAAACCATTGTTTAACTTCTGAATTGGTTTAATGCAGGAGATAAAACAAGACAAATTCTCTGCGAGGAGGTTTCTTTGAAAGAATAAAGGCCAAAGGGAATTTAAACCGGTAAGAATTCCACCTTACCCCTTTTTCCATGGCTCTATGGACAGTCTGAAAGTCTTGTTATGTGTTTTTATCCCTATGGCGTTGGGGTTTCAAATCTACGTAGGTTTGTTTAAGCAATGATGGCACAATTGCTTGGTTCATTATGGATTTAATAATGTAACAGACTCTTCACCGCTGGTGGAGTCGTGAACGAATATACCCTTTGTTTTTCTTAAAGTTCTAATGTATATACTTACTGATTTTGATATCCGTGATGATCCATTTACTTAACTGTGTATGACCCCTGAGGGTTTCGATATTGTAAACTTGTTTATTAAAATATCCCAGCGATTGGGTGTGTTTTAAAATTTTAAGAAATTGGCACTATAAAGGATTTGTCGCCGATGGAGTCTTTCTACATTCTTGTAAACAAAATGTGGTTTATTATTCTTATACTTTGATTCTAGAACTGCATTTATATACAAAATTTGAGCAAGTCTGACCCTATAAGGTTTTTGAATTTTTAAACTTAAATTTGAAGCATTTTTATTTTAAAAGATAAAGTAGCCACGATCTTTTATCCTATCTACTTTGTGTATAGGCATAAACGCCACTCTAGAATTCAGTTTGATATATGTATATCTTTACTACATTCGCTGGGGTTTATCCGTAACATTTTTTTTTGGAAGACAATAGTATAAACGATGTCGATTTTGTTAACTTTGTTGTATTATTGTAATCGATAATACTCTAAAATATTAGGGTAATCTTTACTCTGTAGATTGTTTACCATTGGAATTCTACTAAGACAAAAAAGGGTTGGAAACATGAGTTGTAAGGTTTTTGCTAACTGTTTCTTAATACCTGAAGGTATTTTATGAGATGAAATGTTTTATCCTACTGTGTAAATAGAATTTAAAAAGAAGGATACTTGTGTCATTTTCTTCTCGACCTTACTGGTTTACAGTTTATAAATTGGATCGTAGTTATATTGAATTATCAGCTATATCGTGGTTTAAAAAATTTAGGAACATGATAAGATACTATGTAAATCTCAATTACTACTGAAGTATAATGCTCTACTCTGTTTATTTCTCTGAAATAATAAATGTAATTATATTTATGGGATCTTAAGACAACTTTTATCTAGTTTTGATATTATGAATTTAAGTAGGTCATGGGAATGTAGGTAAACTTTTATTTAAAGTTATAAGATTTTAACCATAAAAAGTTAAACCTTAAAACTGCCTGGAACTTTTTATTTTGTAGGACAACACTATAAAAACAACACCGAATTAATTGGAAGCATGTAACCAGTGCTAAGGTTGTCGATAGTATCAACTTGGTGTTTATTAATTAACTACTAAGACAATAGGATGAAGATAACTTTAAGTACTTTTAGCTTAGCCTTATTATGATTTTACGTAAATTCTGGTTATTCTAGATTAATATTCAAATTGATTAAGGAGAACGAGTTTGATCTTAAAGAAATTATTATATATAGAGTATTTTGGGTGAACTTGGATCCGATCATTTAAATTGCTATGCTTCTAGAGGATAAGGAATTTAGGAAAAATAAATAACTTATATATATAAGAAAAGACTCTATAATTTATTCTAGATTCTAAACTTGTATTGTAAATGAAAGTTCGATTTTATTAACTATAAATGCTTATATAATTGGATTCAGAGCTATAACATGTATTTAAACTAATACCATACTTCCAATGAACAATAAATTGCAAACACTTCACATAAATACTCCTATATCTTCTTGTACAACAGTACGTCACTTTAGTGAGAGGAAAAATACAAGAGATAATTTCAAACTCATTTTTTCAATCAGTTTAAATACAAACACTGTATCAAATAATCATTGAATAACTCTTATTAACTATAACCATATTTGAAAATAATTTCAGCTTAGTCAAACAAATGTAAATAACATATTTCAGATATAGAGTTGGAACCTGGATGTGTTGCAGAAAAGAGACTAACACCCAAGGGAGACCGTTCCACCCAAACTTTCATGAAGCAACCAAATCACTTGCTTAGGACCCTCGAGCTTGTTCACTGCACCACTAGGACGGAGATCTCCGTAACACAACATACTTCCGCAACTTAGCACTCAACAACAAACTTAACTCAGCAATTCACTTTAGCTATCCCCTCATCAAATTCTTTATGTGCATGAATTTTCAGTTTGCAGCAATCACAAAGTTCATTCTGTCTGAAATCAGAATGAGTGGTGAGCCTCCTGCTCAATTTGATGGTTTATATAATATTTCCTAGGTATTTGGTCCAATTTTGAAATTTAATGAGCCACCCAGCTCAATTCCCCCTCTCAGGGAACATGAACATGGTTTTAGGGATTATGCTCCTGTAACAACGAGAAAGTGAATGCCAGTGCTGGCACTTGTCATCCAGCCTTCTACAACTACTCCTTCCTCCTAGTGGGAAGTGAACACTCATTTATCAGTCTCCCCTGAATAGGTGTCTCCTTTGATTAATTATTAAAATAAATAATTCTTCAATTACAGTCTTTCTTGACCCACTTGGTCATAAACTTTACAATAAAAATTAACATAATGTTTTTGTTGAAATAAATACTAAATATTTATTTTTCAGTTTTGGGTATGTTACAAACACCCCCCTTAAGCTAAACATCGTCCTCGATGTTGCTTAAGTTATTATGAGTCTTATTTTAACAAAGATGGATATTCCACCCTCATATCACTCTCCAGTTCCCAAGTCGCTTTATTTGGACTGAGGTGTTTCCACTGCACCTTTACCTGTCCAATGGTGTGATTTCGGAGAAAAATTTCCGTCATGGCAAGAATACAATCTGGTTCCACCGGAAAATCTCCTTCTGGTTCTACCTGAATCAAATTCCAGTCAATCACATGAGTAGCATCATGTATATACTTTTTCAAAATAAAAATGTGAAAAACATTTAGTATCATAAGATTAGGTGGCAAAGCTAGTTGATAAGCCATTGGACCCACTTTTTCTAATATCTCGAATGGTCCACAATACCTGGGTGCTAATTTATCACAACTCCCTAATTTAAGGGAGCTCTTTCTTGGTTTCACCTTAACAAACACATGCTCATCGACTTAGAATTCATTCATAGTTCTTTTAATATCGACATGACTTTTTTTTTTCTTCTGTCTTGAGTGGTTTTCAAGTTGCCTTGTACCCGTTTCACTGTTAGTTCCAATGATTTTAACATGTCAGGTCCTAACATCAATCGATCTACTGGATTACTCCATGTAATAGGAGTGTTACACTTTCTACCATATAATATTTCAAAAGGACTAAGCGTTGTTGAGGCCTGATAATGGTTATTGTAAGCAAATTCAACTAAGTGCAAATAGTCTTCCCACTTCTTGGGATAATCACTAACATATATTCACAACATATCTTCTAGTACTTGATTAACTCTTTTTGTTTGTCCATCTGTTTGCGAATGATAAGCACTACTAAAATTTAATTTAGTGTCTAAACCTTTGAATAAAATTTTTCAAAAGTTACTAGTAAATTTAGGATCTCGGTTAGAAATAATTACCTTTGGGATTCCATGCAAACGAAATATTTCTTTCATGAATATGTATGCAATGTTAGGAGCTGTATGAGTTGTTTTAACTGGAAAAAAGTGTGTTGCTTTACTTAAATTATTCACAACCACCATTGTGGAATCATTCTGTTTCTAGTTTTTAGGTAAACCAATTACAAAGCCAAGACTGATGACTTCCCATTTCCAATTTGGAATTGGTAATGGCTGTAACAAGCCTGCTAGGTGTTGATGTTCAGCCTTAAATTGCTGACACTCAATACACCTAACTAAAAATTCAGCAACCTCATTCTTCATGTTAGGACAAAAGTACTCTTTTCTTAACATAGTTATCATTTTTTGATACCCTTGATGTCCTGAATAAGGAATTTTGTGAATCTCGTTCAAAATCAGCAACTTAACTTCTGGTATATTTGGTACATAAAGTCTGTTTTTAAATAGTATTAGACCATTTTCATTAAAACTGTAATCTGTAATTATATTTTCAGATGTATTCTGAGTTATCCTTTCTTTTAAACTATGGTATTTTGGGTCTCGCTTTATACCTTTTTCCAATTTATCTTCCAAATCATTTTTATAAGTGCTAATGGAAGCTACAAAACTTGTTACAACATTTTGCTCAAGGAATCATCCACTTTGTTTTCTTTCTCTTTAATATGTTAGATATTGAAACCATATTCGCTAAGGAAAGCTATCTATCTAGCTTGCCTTGCGTTTATATTTTGCTGATCAAACATAGATTTTAGGATTATCTTATCAGACATAGTAGAAATATTTTACTTATTAAGTGATGACGCCACATTTTTAAGGCGTGGATTATTGCAGCTAATTCTAAATCATAAGTTGCATAATTCTTTTCATGAGTCTTTAATTTTCTTGATTCATATGCAATTACATGACCTTCTCGTGTCAGCACTCCGCCCAAGCCTTCGTTGCATGCATCAGTGCATACGACGAAGTATTTGTCTAGGTTTGTTATTTTTAGGATGGGTGTAGTAGTTAATAATTCTTTTAGTTGATTAAAAATGTGTTCGTATTTTTGATCCCAAACAAATTTCTTACCCTTTTTTTGCAATGAAGTTATAGGATTTGTAATCCTTGAAAATACTTCAATAAATTTTCTATAGTAACCTGTTATCCTCATAAAGGATCCTACATTAGTTACGTCCTTAGGAACAAGCCAATCAATTATAGCTTTTATTTTATCCAGGTCCACTGATATCCCCTGTTCAGATATTACGTGCCCTAAATATTGTATTTTATCTTTATAGAAATCACATTTGCTGAACTTAGCATATAGTTGATGTTCTCTTAACTCTTGTAAAATTATCTTTAGGTGTTCACCATGCTCTTCTTTTGTCTTAGAATAAATTAATATGTCGTCTATAAAGACGACTACAAATTTGTCTAAATAATTACTTAGAACACTGTTCATTAAGCACATAAAGGTTGCTGGTGCATTATTTTTCTTTATAAGCGAATGAGCCAATCAGGCCTAGTCTTGGAATCTTGCTTTGATACCACATGTAGCATCCCCTATTTATCGTAAAAAAAAAATTATTTACCACATGTAATAATGGAAAATTCCTAGGCAATACTTAGAGAGATGTTATTACTTGCTTTTCCTTTTGTCTTGCAATACTGTCGACTTGTTTTTAAGTTATTATTAGCATGTTTAAAAAAATGGTGATCTTTCGATATGCCATTTCTTTACGACGTAAGAGAATTGTCTGTATTTAACTTATTGTCATACTTCATTTTTGTTCTACACAAGAGTTGTTTGAAAAGATAGGGTCATAGTCTTACTTAGCCTTTTGAGGCTAATGTAATGAACCCTGTTTTTTTTGTGTGCAGATGGATCAACTCACCTTTAAGTTTGGATAGGGAAATGCAACCTATCTACAAGGCATCGAAACCACATGAACCAAGAGGGGACACCAAGGTTTTAACAACACCAATTAAACCCTATCCCATCCTACTAAATGTTAGACCAAACAATACATACTCCATGGTGAGGAATATGCAAAATAATTTGGTTTAGTTGCTATATGATGGTTGATTTAGGTTTTAAACCCATGGTGGTAACACAACTAGGTGAAGGACAAGCCTTAACTCCAATCTTATGCCGATCATGTGATTGTATTAAAAACTCCATTCAGTGCCAAAAGGACAAAGTGCATAGCTCTAGGTTTTTGTTGCACCTCGAAAGCCGCAACTGTCGATTTAATGGAAGTTTTGTATGGTTGTTACTTGCTCTCAGCTTTTGGCTATGCAGCTTGGTAAAATGTTTATCAGTTACGATAGCGATGGAGGAACCATAAAACTTGGTCCTCAACCCCTCCTGAATCTATTGAAGTTTGAAATTGCAGGTGATGCCATTATCCTTGTTTGGGTGATATTGGATGACTCTAGTTAGAGTTGCAGATGCAGAGAAAGGTAAACTTTCTCTGCATTTCCATTCGTTAAGATTCCTTTTTTTATGACCAAGCTTTGAAAACTGTTGTTTAACTTTTGAATTGGTTTAATGCAGGAGATAAAACAAGACAAATTCTCTGCGAGGAGGTTTCTTTGAAAGAATAAAGGCCAAAGGGCATTTAAACCTGTAAGACTTCGGCCTTATCCCTTTTTCCATGGCTCTTTGGACAGTTTGAAAGTCTTATTATGTGTTTTTATCCCTATGGTGTTGGGGTTTCAAATATGCGTAGGTTTGTTTCAGCAATGATGGCATAGTTGCTTTGGTTCATTATGGATTTAATAATGTAACCGAATATTCACCGCTAGTGGAGTTGTGAACGACTATACCATTTGTTTTTCTTAAAGTTTTAATGTATATACTTACTGATTTTGATATCTGTGATGATCCATTTACTTAACTATGTATGAACTTGTGAGGGTTTCGATATTGTAAACTTGTTTACTCAAATCTCCCAACCACCAGGTGTATTTTAAAAGTTTAAGAACTTGGCATTGTAAAGGATTTGTCACTGGTGGAGTCTTTCCATGTTTGTTATAGATGATTTTACCACACATGGTGAATCACACTTTTATGGCCTTCCTTGTCCCTATGCAGACTCCTTAGACCCCATGGACCATTTTTGTTCCTTTGATGTTTCCTAGACCATCCCTAAAAACATGCTTAAATTGCCATATGCGACTTTTAAACCCTTTATCGTGTATATACGCGGGTTTGACCTCTAAAACCGTGTACATCGGGATGTGTGCAAAAATCCAAATTATTTTGGAGTTTTCCTTGATGTGGATTCGACTCACTTGTATCCTGGCCTTCCATATGCCTTGAGATCACTCGGATTCGAACTTTCATTACCCCATTGATGAGCTATATAAGGAACCCTTTGGATACATTAAAGGCATATGAGAAATTAAGAGAAAGAGAACTATATTCTATTGTTTCCGGAACTTGTGCTTGAGTCTACATCCCCTTTGTCCCTTGGAGGACTTTTGTGTTCTTCCCAAGCTTACCTTTTGCTTGTGAGCTTGCTGTCGAGAGATGGAGGATTGAAGTGGTGGAGGCCCAAGTGGGGGACTCGGTTTATCCAATTTGTAGACGTGCCGACAAAGGTTGTATTCATTGTAATCTCTGATTTTATATCAATAGAAATATCTTTTCCTGTCCAATAATGTGTGTTTGAATGAATATTTTATCCATGGATGATTTTAAATGCTTATATGTTATTGATTATATATGCTAGAGTAGAGCTAACACAATTATATATAGTATGCTTGTCTTGTTTATTGAATGTTGAGGAAGCAATTCATCAATTCAAGCTAAAGTTGGAAAGCTCAATGGGGATCTACACCAACCGTCCAAAATAAGGTATGAATCGAGATCCTTTAGTGTTAGTTGTTTGGTTTCTCTTGCATATAGGAACAGATTGATTTCTGGAGTTAAGCTGTCTGTTGTGGTACCCCAAGCCATAGGAATTTCTCTCTGTAACAGAATTGGCGAATCTGCTGGGGAGTTCCTAGTAGTTGTCCTTTGGGGGTTTTTATCGACATTCAATGTTATTGAATTTCTCTTATTTCTCTGTTTCTGTGTCGGGTATGGGGGCATGTTTGCCTAGTAGTGTCTGAATTGGTGTGAATTCTGTCTTAGTTCATCTGTTTGCCTTTATTTTTATACATTTCTCTTCTTGTACATGAGTTTTTTACTCACAGTCGCGTATACACGCGGTTTTGACTGCTATATCCGCGTACATACGCGGGTTTGCTGCGAACAATCACGTATGCCCTTAGTTTTTCCTTCTAGAGGAAGATTGATTGTTGTTGGGTGAATTTTGATGATTGCTGAGTCTCCTTTGATACTGCTAGAGTCTGCATACACCTCTGTTTCTGACCATAGACATTTTTTTTTAGGGTAAATTTTTTTTTAAGAAGGTTCTTGTCATTGCATTTTCAATTTTTTGTTTTGGGATTAGTGCATTAGATTTCTTTTACATTAGTACTTTGTGTGAGTGTTGTTTGATGGTGCTTACCGAGTCTGTGGGTAGTAGAATCATTCTTTTGCTTTAGTATCTTATTTTTATTCAAAAAATCCAAAATATTTGCTTTTTTGCATCATTATGCATTGCACTTTGCATTTCACATGGTACTTGCACTAGATTTCCTTTGAGTATTAGTCAGGACTTCATATAGGAATGATTGCATTTGTCATTTGAAGAAAAAATTTGCATTTCACGTAGTAGTATGCCCTGTTTTTCATTTGACACAATGCATTTGCATTGATTGTTAAGTGTACATTTTACTTCATGTTGCATCATAACACCATTGGTTGTACGACCATCTACCTCTTTTGAGTAATAAAGCCAAATAAAATCAACGCTTAATTAAAATGGATTACACTATTTTCTTTGATAGGGTACACCAACAAGATTAGGTTTTAGGGTCTTGGAATAGTTCATTGTGAGTAAATTCTCTAAGACCACTAAACAACAACATGTATGTGTTTGTCTAGGTGAGAGTGTGAAATTCCTTGGTATAATTAGTGTTTCTCAGGATCCTCCTCTCAAAAGGGAGTTAAGCAAGAGGAAGTGTGAGCGGTTATTGATTGGGATGACCCCTAGTCATAATTGAGTAGCATCAGAGATATTTCCAAGATTGTATTTGTATCTAGGGGCTCTTTCGAGAGTTTCGGGCCTTGCTACCCTACCCATACGGTCAATCCCGCCTGTGACTGTCCGCTTGAGCATTAATTATATTGAGGTGACCTTAGTTTCCTTACCTAGGATATTGAGGGGGTACTTTGCAGGGGTTATTCTGTGGGTGTACAAACCATATTGGGGTAGGACAACACAGTTTCTTTACGCGTTGAAGCTGAGGGTCACAATAATTGGTTACAAACCTCTGCTTGTTGTGTATGGGAGTCTCAAGCCTCTCCTAGGTGAGACATACCTGCTTCATTCAGGAGATCACATATCCTACCCTTGTTTGCTTGTGGTTAGCTTTAGATTTTATTGGTGTATGCTCTATGCATGTTAGCTTGCCTAGGGTTTACGTATTTTAGAGAGCCTTTTTTATTTTTGAGTCATTTTGGATATGGGTGCGACTCCTCGTTGTTCTTGTCGTTTAGCAGGACTTTTGCCTTCTACGTCTCCTCCTCCTTTGGGAGAGAGAAGCAGACAGTCCAGGCGGATTCATACCCACATTGATTCAGACACGATGGGAGATCATGAAGATGGTATTCTTGAGCTGTCTTCTCCACTTCGATGGTATTCTTGAGCTGTCTTACTCCTACATTTGATCCTTCACCTGATGTGGTTGCACATTCTAATTTTGATCCTTCACATGAAAGACATACTCACTCTAGCTATGATCCCTCATTCACAGGTCACTGGTATGGGATGCTTGGTGACGAGACTCACCATGAACCTGCAAGCACTAGTTATGTTAGTTATGGCATGTTTGGTAACCCTATGCACTGGAATTTGATCCTAACACTATGCCTGGGGGCATTCCCATTTCTTTCCATGTGGATAGATTTGGGAGCACAAGTCATATTACACCCTCCATCCCGACGGTGGAGGCCACATCTCACGTTCTTCGTAGACCTGGTGTTAGTAATCCTATTTGGATACCAGAACTAACACGAGTGACTGTTGGGAATACCACATATATAATTTCACATGTCCCTTCGTCCTCTATTCCTTGTTCTTTGAATGCTTTTCCTCCCCCTCATTCATGTGGTCCTTTGGGCCGGAACGTTGCTACAAGTCATGTCCATACTGTTGCTACTCGCCCAGTTGTGTCTCACACTCAAGTACCTCCTGTTGTGTCGAGAGGTCGTATCCCTACTTTTGGAGGTCATGTTATTACTTCTAGAGCATATATTCCTACTTACGGAGTGTCTCATGGGACATATCGTGGGATGTCTTATGGACCTTATTATAGACCGCAGTATGCACAGACTTATTCACCTTATGGGTACGGGTATCAACAACCCGCTTACTCTCTGAATTATGGATTTGTAGCTCCACATAGTCAAGGTACACCACATTATGGTGCTTCCATGCCACCATATACAAGGCAAACGGGAGGAGGATACTATGGCCATGGCTATGGTGGTTATGGTCATCAGTCCTATGTGAATCAAAATTATCAGGGAGAGCCTCTTAGACCTGCTCAACCTAGGCTCCCTTTCCTTGCAATGTTAAATTTGCCTGACTTCTCGAGACCAATGAATAATCCAGTATCTTATGACTCGGCTTGGCCAGCTGTCCCTATTAAGATTCCCTCAGAAATTCCCAAGTTCGAGGGTAAACCAGGAGAAGATCCGAGTGAACATGTTACTATATTTCACCTATGGTGCTCTTCTAATTCCTTACACAAAGATTCAATCTATTTAAGGCTATTTCAACGCACCCTCACCGGGCCAGCCGCAAAATGGTACATAGAGCTACCTAGGGGGGCATTCGCTTTGTTCGATGACCTAGCTATGAATTTTTCTCAACCACTTCCAGATACTAATGCGTTACGACATTGGTACTGAACTCTTGTCGACATTATGACAAGATAAATCCACGCATATCTCGGACCATATCCAAGAGTGGTGTAGACTGAAGAGATTGATTAAAGCCTTCCTACTGTCGGAGTTTCTCCTCGAGTGGTTCCTTAAATAGTTACTACCTTATATAGTGAAGGATTTTTCTACATCCAGATTTCAAAATGAGGAACAAGCCCTTTTTAGGGCACAGGAATTGGACTTGATTTATGCTCAATCCGGTTTGTTCCTAATGCTCTGCATTCTAGTTTCGAACCTAAGGTCAAACCTGGACCACATGCCGATGGCATTGTTGGTTGTAAGAGTACCAAACCCACATATTCGGTTGTGAAAAATGCCAGTCAATTATTTATCAACCAATCTGCCTCGGGATAAGCCTTGGCTTCATCTCAACCCACCCAAACGGTGAGTGTGCTTGCGGTACAATCATCAGACTAGAAGGGTAACCAACAACTGGAAAGGAATAAAAAGAAGGGTAAAAATAATCGTAAGGGTGGGAATAGGAATGAAAATGCCAACTCTAATGAAAAGAACGCTTGAAATGTTTGTTAGAATAATCAACCCATAGTTTACCCATTTAGACATTAATTTAATTATTTCTGTCTTATTAGCCTAGTTCATGTGTCCCACCTTGTGCAAGTTGTCTATTACCTATCCATAGTGGTCAAACTTGCCGCTATTTGACTCATGTAGCGCATGGGAAATCCCAAGGAATCAAATCTGCTTTATTCCTGGCCTCCTAGGCGCCCTTCTGCTTTTTCTGCTTTATTCTCTGCTTTTTCAGTGTTTTAAGGCAAATAGAAAAGCTAGACTAGGTGAGGTGAACTAGTTTTTTGTCCTCTTCATTCTCCACTCTTTTCTCCATGTAAAATCATGTATGAGCTACCATTCCACCACTCTTTAGCTTGCCTAAGCCATTTTTCCAATTCGTGAGCTCCATGACAGATTTGGGATCAGCTTTTTACACCTATGTGGGATTTGCTTATTTTTAGTAAGCCTGCTTTATGCTAGATTCGAATTGCTCCTCATGCATTCGAATCCCTGATGTATGTTATTTATTCAGCAACCTATTATGATACAGGGTTGGATATTGTACACTTATTTAATATAGTTTAGTGTTCAGCTCCAATTTCAGTCTCTTTTGTGAGTGATTTTGCATGATCAATTGTTAATTGTTGTGAGTAAAATTAATCTATCACTGGGTTCAATGTACACAATGTTGGGGGGGGACAAGAAACCTAAACATAAGGTTAATTTTCCTTGCAATTTGTGTAAGGATGATCACCTCACTCACTTGTGCCCTTGGATTGAAGAAGCCTCGAGATTCATAGCGCAGGGCCCTGCTGTGCTAACCAACCCTTTGCCTCATAATCAAAACATGAACTCAAGGACCCATGATCAGTTTGGTGAGGATCAAGATCCATCGGAGGCTTGCGGTGGTCATGGTTGCATCAATATGGTGCATGCTACTAAGGTTGTGACTCGTGCGAAGGACTATGGTTCATCACAACTAGACCTTGGAAAAAAACCTGCTCCACCTGAGAGCCCTTTGCGTATTGAAAAACCTGTGGATAAACCTGAAGTTGCTCCTCGCATTCCTAAGAGAGTCCTTAAGAATTCGGGGCACAATCCTAATGCCTGAGCCGCCCGAAACTATTATGTTGTCGAGGATTTGGGCCACACTCCTCGTGCAATGTCTGCACTCGAAGTACTTCAGAGTTGTCCTTCACAAAGGAAATCTTTGCTTTCTGCTCTTGGTGTTCATGATGATAATTCTTCCTCTGTCATCAAATTTGAAACTATGGGACTTCAGCCTCGCTTGCCTTACTATGTGTCTCTCTTGATTCATGTAGAATGTCTTGACATGACCGTCAAATGAACTGTGATTGACGAAGGTGCTGTTGCTTCCGTAATGTCTTTGGCATGTTGGAAGGGTTTGGGTTCCCCCAAGTTGTCTAAATCCGCTACCATGTTGACTGCTTTTGATGGCAGGTCATTTTGACCACATGACATTCTTCCTTCTCTTAAATTTCATTTGGGAGCGAAGACTGTTGCGATAGAGGTCGAGGTGGTTGATGCGTCCCTTGACTACAATTTGTTGCTGGGAAGGAATTGGATGTACAGTATGCAAGCTATAGCTTCTTCTCTATTTCGAGTGGTATGCTTTCCGTTTAATGGAAATATAGTTACGATTGATCAAACGTCATTCAAGAATCCACCTGTTACCACATCTTCGGGAGCTTCTATCCCAATTTTCCAACACTCTCAGCCAACAACTGGGAGTGTGGGTGTTGGCATGTATCCATCCTTCATGGGAAGCTTTAGTTGTTCTGCACCCGTCCTTATAATAGGATCTAGTTCTAGTGAGGCTTCATCATCTGTAAGATCGGTTTCTTTTCGCACAAACCATATGGAGGATCCTTGGATTCTTCCTACACCGAATCCTTCATATGAGCTCATCGAAACGGACATGCCTTTGCCTACAACTATGATAACATATCAAGCTAATCTTGGATATGTTGCAGAGCCTAGTTCTCCCTCTTCATGGATAGAGGAGGAGGACCCTTATGTACTACTTGCATGGGTAGTGCAGTCTTCTCACACACATGACCGCCTTGATAGTGTTTTTCCTTCAGATGAGGCTATTATTCAGGCTATGTCTAGGGTTGAGCCACCTTGGGAAGAGTTGCATCATAGATCTTATTTTCTTCCCGAGCTTGACCGTTTGGAGTGTGAAGACTATAGGGATATTCTTAGTGAGAGAATTGGTAGTTCCATGGTTCTGTTAAGCTCTCATGGTTCGATGGCTGATGGAAATATGGCAAATATATCTCCTACCATTCCTATCAATATCTCTCGCGATCCTGGCAAGGTTGAGAATGTCTATATTGGGGCAGAATGTTCCCATGCTGAGATTCAAGAGTATACCGAGCTGTTCAAAGAATTTCATGATGTATTTGCTTGGTCATATGAGGAAATTCCAGGTATCGACCCTTGCATTATTGAGCATGAGATTAAAACTTATCCTAAAGCTAAGCCTGTTCGACAACGCTTGTGTGTGGTGAATCCTAGGAAAGCACTCACGATTAAGGCTGAGATAGAAAAACTGTTGAATGCCAGTTTTATCTATCACATTCCCTTGACGGAGTGGGATTCAAAACCTGTTTCGGTTGATAAGAAGAAAGGAATGATCCGCATATGCACTGATTTCTGTGAATTGAATCGTGCATGTCCTAAAGATAATTTTCCCACACCATTTATCGATCATATTTTGGATGAGTGTGCGGGAAGCGAGGTATTTTATTTTATGGACGAATTTTCCGGATACAATTAGATACAGATTAAACCCAAGGACCAACATAAGATTGCTTTCATTTGTCCTTGGGGTACCTTTGCATATCGGAAGATGCCTTTCGGCCTTAAAAACACAGGAGCCACTTTTCAGCGGGCTATGAACTTGATCTTCCATGATCTCAAATCGATTATTGAAGTCTTTTTGGATGACCTTGCTGCTCATTCTCGCATGAGAATGCGTCATTCTTACCATTTGAGATTAGTGTTCGAAAGGTGCCGCCATTATTTGGTAAGGTTAAATCGTCACAAGTGCATCTTTTGTGTGAAGTTTGGTCACTTATTAGGGTTCATTGTCTCCAAGGAAGGTATACGAGTCGACCCTTTAAAGGTTGAGGCAATACTTCAATTGTCTCCCCCAAAAAACATTAGACATCTTCAATGTTTGCAAGGCATGGCAAACTTCTTACGGAGATTCGTCGTGAATTTTGCTAATTTGACTAGAGGATTTATGCATCTTTTGAAGAAGGACACTACCTTTTGCTAGGATGAGCAAGCACAGGAGTCCTTTGATGTGCTTAAGTGAGCCCTAGCATCGTCCTCAATGATTAGTCCACCCAACTATAGCCGTGACTTTCTACTTTATGTGACCGCGTCTATGGAGACGATTGGTATGGTTTTGGTTCAAGAGGATGAGGAGATCCAAGAGCATGTCATATATTATCTGAGCTGAAACCTTATAGATGTGAAGATCCGTTATTCCCATGTGGAGAAGCTTGCCCTAGCTACCATTGATGCGGTTCAAAGATTGAGACACTATATTCTCCTTCGTCAAACCTTGGTGGTTTCCCATGTCAATCTGTTTCAGTTCATCCTCCCTAGAAGGATGATAGGGGAAAAGTATAATAAGTGGATTGTCATCCTGCAAGAATTCAATCTCGAGTTTGTCTCGGCAAAATAAAAAAAATCGTTGATTTTTGCATAGCTTATATCTGATTTCCCGAGCGAAGAGGAGGAGGAAACTTGTGAAGATACGTTTGTTGATGAGCACCTCTTCTTGATATCAACTTTGGATCCATGGTATGGGGACATTATCATATATTTACAAACATTGAAGGTACCTACTCACCTTTCACGGGATGAACGGCGATAATTACGTCATGTTTCTAAGAATTACCTCATAGTGGATAACACATTGTACCACCGTGGGATAGATTCCATTTTATGTCGTTGTTTAACTCATGAGGAGGCTGAGCTTGTGCTGAATGATTTCCACGGAGGGGCGTGTGGTGGTCATTTATCTGGGCTTTCTACAACCCAAAAAATATTGAGAGCAGGTTATTTCTGGCCATCGATCTTTAAAGATTGTGTTAATGCGGTCAAGAAGTGCCACCCTTGCCAAGTGTTTGCACGCAATATGTGCTCACGTCCTACCCCGTTACATCCCATTATCACCGTCGGTCCCTTCACTAAGTGGGGGCTTGATTTCATGGATTGCAACCCAGCTTCAGCTGGGGGGTATCATCATATTATCGTGGCTGTTGACTGCTTCATGAAATGGGCTGAGGCTATGCCTACAGTTAGATCTGACGGTGAGACAACCGCACACTTTGTATTCAACTATATTATTACTCGGTTCGGTATTCCGAAAGAGCTTGTCACTGACCATGGTAGGCACTTTTAGAATCGTATGATGGAAGAGTTGGCCTCAAAGTTAGAGTATAAGCAGGAGCATTTTTCTTCTTATTACCCTCAAGCGAATGGACAAGTTGAAGCAGTGAACAAATCACTCAAGTCTATTATCCAACGAACCATCGCACAAAGCAAGACCAATTGGCATATTATGTTACATCCTGCTTTGTGGGATTATAGGACCGCGGTTAAGACTGCCATCGGTTTTTCTCCATATCAGCTTGTACATGGAGTGGAGTCTGTATTGCTGGTTGAGTGAGAGATCCCTTCTTTGAAGCTAGCCATAGAGCTCTTACCGGACACTTCTCCATTGGAGGAACTTTTGGTCCATTTAGAGCAGCGTCGAGATGCTTTAGTGGCTTTAGAAGTGAATAAGCGTTGCGTTAAGGTCCAGTATGGTAAATTTGTCCATCCAAGGAGGTTTAGTGAAGGATATTTGGTCCTTTTGTGGGATCAAGCTAAAGAACCCTTGGGGGCAGGAAAAATCAACCCATGTGGCATGGTCCTTACATGGTTAAACGTGTGTTAGAGAAGGGCGCTTATGAGCTAGTAGATTATGAGGGGACAACCTTGGTGGAGCCTAGAAATGGGCTCTATCTTAAAAAGTACTATGCATTATTTTCAGCCAGGGCTGGCTATTGTATATTATTGTACAACATTTTTCATAGTTAGGTCTTTCTTATGGTGATCGGGTTTGTTGTTTAGCTTTCATTTCTTATGGAAGATGTCAAGGGATCCTTCCATCTATATAGGATTCGCGGATGGTGCAAGCCGTCACACTCAACACTCAGCCTCTGCTGCTTGGGTGATTTATACTCCTACGGGTCAGGTATTGTCTTCAGGAGGCATATGTTTACGGCCCTCTTCAAACAATGTTGCTGAATATAGTGTCATTATCGAGCTTCTACGAGATGCCATTTCACATGGTGTTCTCTCTCTTGAGGTACATCTTGATTCAGAGTTAGTAATGTCATAGCTTAATGGCTTGTATCATGTTAGAGATTCAACATTGTTACGGAGATTCTTACGTGTGATATTGTTAGAACGACAATTTGAAAACATAACATAGATACATGTTCCAAGAATTAATAATCAAGTTGTTGACTCATATGCTAAGTACGTGTTAGATTGGAATTTGTTTCATAGACAGTAAGCTCATCACAAACATAAATTTTTACACATGTAAATAAATAAACCGATCATCATTAAATTTTTTCATTAAAACATCCAAAATGTGATAATACAAAATATAAATACAAATATAAATACACAGTAGTACAAAATGTATCACTCCCAGGTATCTAAGCCTGGGGAGGAGGAGGGGGGTTTTGATCATGGAATGTCACCATGGATATAGCCAGCCATTTGAATAACCATGCCCATGCTCGTGGCACACCCACCACTTGATGCTCCATGGCCTTAGGCAGGTCCTCGACCTGCGCCATGGGTACCCTGTGTGTCAGCCTCACGAAGTTAGTATGAATGCTTTGGAGCGTCCGCTCCGCATTCACATCCGTAATGTCATCTCCTCTTCCCCTTCATCTATGACGAGGGAAGCCTTCAGGCCACTGTGGTCCTACATCTGCATACACATGATAGGATGTCACTATGTGTTGTCACACAAAAACATGTAAGTTATGATTCCATATATCAAAAAACACAAAAAATTAAATAACTCAAAAAATATTAAAAAGAGGGTTGGGATTCATTACTAATGTCACCGTATGCCGATCCTGGTGGTAATGGCATGTTGGGGTCTCCCCGGAAATCTATCCCTGCATAGGGGTAATCATCGATGGCAACTATCTGTCGTCGCCACCATGGAAAGAAATCAGCTAGATAGGGGTTGAACACCCTACCTCCACCTAGTCTATGCATCGCATCTACCCAACATCATTGGACCAGATCTCAAACGCCGTGAAGAGGAACGCCAACTCCAGGGCTCAATCCCAGAACACGCTCGAAGAAAAACATGCTCAATATGCTACTGAAACCAAAGTTTCATACTCTTCCCATCTTGCACTCACTGAGCTGGTGTTTCATGTTGCCCAGTAGTGCAGTGCTGCAATCGTACACAGTGGGTCTCATGCACTCCACTGCATAGAACATCAGAGGCCATGAGGCCTGGTGGAGCGAAGCTAGCCCTGCTATCCTACCCAGTGTCAGTAGTATGGCCTTTAGGCCTAGCACCTGTATGGAGTTAGTTGGGATTTGACTCCCGACCTTCTCCGTGTCCGGATAACAATACACAGCTATGTACTCATCGATGGTGAGGCCACCTCTGGGCTCATGAGACCGTAAGTTCACTACTTCCCCCTGTCGGGAAAGTACAGTAATAAAGTATATGTCCTCCACTTCTATGGTGAGGGACATCCCATCAATCTGGAAAGACTTTGAGTCTGGATCCCAGTAGTCTACTAGAATCTGCAGCAGTCTTGGTTTGGCCCTTAAGCCACCAAGACACCAAAACTTGTAGAGCCCGCATGCATGAAGAGCCTGTTGTGCCATTAGATCACCACGAATTACTTCTTCTACATCCCCGTTCTCATGTTCTCTTCATTCTAGAACCATCCTACACATTAAATTCAAGTTTGAGTCATTAGAACACTTAAAAAACCTTAAACGCGTCCTCATATACGACTGTTAGCTAAACAACCGCGTATGTACACGACTTTGAGGGTATTTTCCATGTATATCCAACCCTATACGTGGAAAAACCCTCGATTTCCGTGTGGGCCATAGTGTGCACTTTAGAATGGCCTAGAATCCTAATTTGACGATGGAAAATTATAAAATTTGCATGAAAATGAAAGAGCTAGGCATGGGTAATTACCTGGAAAAAACGGTAGTGGATTCCACCAGCTGGATCTCCCGGAATTTGCTGTTGAAGTTCTGAGCTCAATTGGGTAAAAATTTCAAATGTTATATAATGTTTTGAATTTTTTACTATTTATAGAAAAATTTCAAATTTTTGAAAATTTTTACCCCCTTTTCTATAGTTTGGACCATTTCTAATCCTTTTGGACCATTTTTTGACTAATATATGATGTAGGAGACCGTTTTGAGCACCGTTTCAACCATTGTTTTGACCCGTTCATGTCGATTTTAGGTATCATGTCTAAACTGGCATATAGGTTAGGTTTCACCATCGTTTGCATTTTTCATGACCTTATGACTGTTTCATCTTAACCGTAGGTACGAACCCATTCTATCTTGTCACAGAAGCTTCTTGCTGTTTTAGAAGTGGCATGATTTGAATGGTAGAGCTTGACCTTACATGGGTACCCTAGTTAGATCCTTATTTGCATTTGGTGCCCATGCCGACAATTTTGTCCTTTAGGGTGTGGGAGTTCGTTGTATAGTATTGCCATGACATTTCGCAAGAGCCTCATACTCCTCTTGATATTTTGCTGGCCTATTTCCCCTGGACTCCCTTATGTCAAGTTGTAATTACATTATCATGAGATTTTCCTGCATTATTGAGCCTTATTCCGGCTTCCCTGACTTTGAGTATCAGCCATATAGCCCGAGCTTGTCTCATTTCTATCCATGCAGAGCCATTTTATATATCCTTTGCAACTTGATTCCCTATTTTTACCGGGAGGGGAATTTCCCCCGAGTGTCGCTATTCTACACATGTATCCTTGCATTGAGCATAGGTATGTTCCACTAGTTGGAACTAGTTTGTTTTCCCACTTGACACTCGTCTCCTCCTAGTATGTAACTTTAAAACAATTTTATTCTTTTTCAAGCTTTTCAAATATTTGAAAAAGTCCAAAAAAAAAATTAAAAAACAAAAAATCTGGACAAGGAAAGATGTTATCTTTGGCAGTAGTCGAGTCGTGTTGCCTTCGAATAGAGCACTGTATATCATATCCATTGGTTGGGTTAATAGTTTGACTTTAGGAGCTGTACTCATTTATCTGAGTTTATCTCCATCGACTGGTTAAGCTTCCAGTCCCTATGAAGCCTTTGTTGATGCCTCCTGTGTCGCAGAGATGTCCCAGTTTTGCATATCGAGTCTATGCTGCCTACATTTAGTCACCATTTATTCACACTTGTTAGTTTGCACTCTAGTACCTTGATTCCCATTTTCATTATTGGTGGGTGATCTCACGTCTGTTAACGGTATACATCAATGACTGGTAATTAGATAATGGACTACTATGTTCGACCTCGACACCTCTATTCACATAGTAGGACATGTACTCATAGCAATTTGTGTAGAATACCTTCTAGATTGGTGGCATCTCATATATGCTACCTCCTTGATTGTGCTAGTGTTCATGATATTTCAGCCCTTGTGACTTGATTCCAGTATATGTTAGACATTTCCAGCCATTATGGAGATCTTGATTTGTTATATATCTTCAGTCTTCATGGAGATCATGATCCTTTGTATATCCTCATCATGGAGATTCTGATCTATGTATATTGTACATGGCGATGACCACATATGTCATATTGTATCATGCCTATTCATGGCCATTGTACTCTTATGTATCCAGGACTGATATATCTATTTGCAGTTATGTGCAAAGTTGTATCATTGTATAGTGCTGATTGGATGGCTGGTTCTTCCACTAGGTTCTTCATCACTTCATTTCTGGGATGGACTTATAATGTATTTCAGCCATCGTATGACCCCTTTGACCTCACACATTAGGGGGCATCTGTTATAGCTGATTTTACCACACATGGTGAATCACACTTTTATGGCCTTCCCTATCCCAATGCAGACTCCTTAGACCCCATGGACCATTTTTGTTCCTTTGATGTTTCCTAGACCATCCCTAAAAACATACTTAAATTGCCATACGTGAATTTTAAACCCTTTATCATGTATATACATGGGTTTGACCTCTAAAACCACATACATTGGGATGTGTGCAAAAATCCAAATTCTTTTGGAGTTTTCCTTGATGTGGATCCGACTCACTTGTCTCCTGGCCTTCCATATTCCCTGAGATCGCTCGGATTCGACCTTTCATTACCCCAGTGATGAGCTATATAAGGAACCCTTTGGATACATTGAAGGCATATAAGAAATTAAGAGCAAGAGAACTATAGTCAATTGTTGCCGGAACTTGTGCTTGAGTCTACATCCTCTTTGTCCCTTGGAGCACTTTTGTGCTTGAGTCTACATCCTCTTTATCCATGGATGATTTCAAATGCTTATATGTTATTGATTATATATGCTAGAGTAGAGCTAACACAATTATATATAGTATGCTTGTCTTGTTTATTGAATGTTGAGGAAGCAATTCATCAATTCAAGCTGAAGCTGTAAAGCTTAACGGGGATCTACACCAACCGTCCGGAATAAAATAGGAATCGATATCCTTTAGTGTTAGTTGTTTGGTTTAACTTGCATATAGGAAAGGATTGATTTCTGGAGTTAAGCTGTTTGTTGTGGTACCCCAAACCATAGGAATTTCTCTCCGTAACAACGTTCTTCTAAACAAAATGTGGTTTATTATTCTTATACTTTGATTCCGGAATTGTATTTATATACAGACTTCAAGAAAGTCTGACCCTGTGAAGTTTTTGAATGTTTAAACTTAAATTCAGTGTTTTTATTTTAAAAGATAAAGTAGCCGCAAGCTTTTATCCTGTCTACATTGTGTATAAGCATAAAATCCGCTCTCGAATTCAATTTTGATATATGTATATCTTTATTACATTCGTTGGGGTTTATCCGTAACATTTTTGTTTTGAAGATGACAGTATAAATGATGTCTATATTTCGTTAACTTTCTTATAATATTACTTTACTCGATAATACTGTAAAATCTTAGGGTAACCTTTACCACACCTTTACTTTGTAGATTGTTTACCATTGGAATTCTACTAAGACAAAAAAGGGCTTGGAAACATGAGCCGTAAGGTCTCTGCTAATTGTTTCTTAATACATGAAGGTATTTTATGTGATGAACTATTTTATCCTACTGTGTAAATAGAATTTAAAAAGAAGGATACTTGTGTCATTTTCTTCTTGACTTTACTGGTTTACAGTTTATAAACTGGATCGTAGTTCTATTGAATTATCAGCTATGTCGTGGTTTAAAAAAGAGGATAAGATACTATGTAAATCTCAATTACTACTGAATTATAATCCTCTACTCTGTTTATTTCTCTGAAATAATAAATATAATTATATTTGTGGGATCTTAAGACAACTTTTATCTAGTTATGATATTATGAGTTTAAGTAGGTCATGCGACTGTAGGTAAACTTTTATTTAAAGTTATGAGATTTTAACCATAAAAAGTTAAACCTTAAGACTGCCTGTAACTTTTTATTTTGTAGGACAACACTACAAAAACAATACCAAATTAATCGAAAGCCTGTAACTAGTGCTAAGATTGTCGATAATCTCGAATTTGCGTTTATTAATTAACTACTAAGAAACTAGGTTGAAGATAACTTTAAGTACTTTTAGCTTAGCCTTATTATGATTTTACGTAAATTCTGGCTATTCTAGATTAATATTCAAACTGATTAAGGAGAACCAACTTGATCTTAAAGAAATGATTATAAACAAAGTATTTTGGGTGAACTTGGATGTGATCATTTAAATTGCTATGCTTCTAGAGGATAAAGAATTTAGGAAAAATAAATAACTTTTATATAAAAGAAAAGACTCTGTAATTGATTCTAGCTTCTAAACTTGTACTGTAAATGAAAGTTCGGTTTTATTAACTATAAATACTTATCTAATTGGATTCAGAGCTATAACTTGTATTTAAACTAATACCAGATCTTCCAACGAACAGTAAATTGCAAACAATTCACATAAATACTCCTATTCTCTGAAATAAGGAAGATACATATTTATTTGATCATTCTGATACAACTATTCAACATAATTTATATCTTCTTGAACTAGAGTATGTCACTTCGGTGAGAGAAAAAATACAGGAGATAATTTCAAACTCATTTCTTTTTCAATCAGTTTCAATACAAACACTGCATCAAATAATCATTGAATAACTATTATTAACTATAACCATATTTGAAAATAATTCCAGCTTAGTTAAACAAATGTAAATAACATATTTCAGATATAGAGTTGGAACATGGATGTGTTGCAGAAAAGAGACTAACACCCAAGGGAGACTGGAACCTGAAGCAACCAAATCACTTGCTTAGGACCTCCGAGCTTGCTCACTGCATGACTAGGATGGAGATCTCTACTACATAGAAGACTTCTGCAACTTAGTACTCAACAACATACTTAACTCAACAATTCACTTTAGTTATCCCCTCATCAAATTCTTTGTGTGCCTGACTTTTCAGTTTGCAACAATCACAAAGTTCATTCTCTCCGAAATCAGAATGAGTGGTGAGTCTCCTGCTCAATTTGATGGTTTATATAAGATTGCCTAGGTCTTTGGGTCAATTTTGGAATTTAATGAGCCACCCATATCAGTTCCCCCTCTTAGGGAACATGACCACGTTTTTAGGGATTAAGGTCCCGCAACAGCTAGAAAGTGAATGCCAGTGTTGCCACTTGTCAACCATCCTTCTACAGTTGCTCCTTCATCCTACTGGGCAGTGAACACTTATTTAATAGTCTCCCCTGAATACATGTCTCCTTTTATTAATTATTAAAATAAAATAATTCTTCAATTACAGTCATCCTTGACCCACTTGGTCATAAACTTTACAATAAAAATTAACATAATTTTTTTGCTGAAATAAATACTAAATATTTATTTTTCAGCTTTGGGTATGTTACAAAAACAAAGCTCCCTGAGCTCAAACAACAAAGAAATGTCATAACCATAACCAAGTTAAAAACCAGAATGGAACGAATGCAGTAAATAAACAATATACATAGCAATGCTGTTAAACAAATTATGACAATTCTATACAGAGCAGTATCGAAAGTTTCGAAGGATTTTTAAATAAATTCTTCCACATTTTAATAAACAAAATATCATTTATATAGAACAGTTCTAAAAGTTATAAACAGTTTGAATAATATACAGAGTAATATTAATAAACCATATACAAAGTAATATTAATAAACAAAATAAACGAAGTAGTGCTATTAACCAATAATACCAATTATACAGAGCAATTCCAGAAGTTTAAACAAAATAGAAGCGAAATTGCAGTAACTGTTTTCCCTTAACCCAGCTTAGCCCGAAGGCATCTAAAAAAACCTCTTATCTCCGCGATTAATGTTGTAGACAAGAGCGTTTGCCATCAATCAGAAGGGGCTCGTATAACCCTTGTTTTCTCCCAAACAAAACTTGACCCTTAAAAGGAAACTCTGTTCTAGCCTTAGACCGTCAAGGACCGTAAGGTTCAAGGTACACAGGTCTTACCAGGACCCTTTCGGCACCACCCTCGACCCGATCTCACTCCTTGAAGCCAGTTTCATCGAAAAAATCCGAGCAAGCCCTCCTGCCAGTCAACAACAAACTGAGGTTAAAATTTGGCATTTTCAACAAAATAAAATAATGGCATCAAAATTGGATTTCGACTGTATAAAATAAATTGTTGTAAATTGAAAAATGAGTTTTGCAAAGGAGTAACTTACCATCTATGCGAAGGGCCAAAACATGGAATCAAAGACATTGGGTACGGTGATGAAAACATTGGAGTGTGGTGTTGGAGGTCGCGAAGGTGAGTGCTGGAAGGGCCAAGAGCCCTTGGCTCTCCTCATAGTTCATCAATGCAGAAAAACTAAAACCATTTGGCCTTTTTGATTAGGGTTTGTTACCTTTTCTCCAGCTGGAAAGCACTACAAGCTTTCACTTGGCGCGTTACCTTTTACTTGCCTCCACGTGGTTTTTAATTTTCGATACTCGCTCTCTATAGTTTAGTTTAGAGTGTATTCGATGTTTCCCTTAATCTTTTTTTTTTCATCTTGGTGCATGTCACCTTAGGTTCTTAGTTTGTTTAGGTTTGTAAGGGATGGGGCTAACCTTTCATTTGAGAAACACCTGCATTAGTACAAGTTAAAAAAAGATGCATTAGCTTACATAAGCTAAGTAAGACCTTTAACCTTGTAACCCTAGCATCGAAATAGAGTCAGTAAGCAGAGGGTGTAAGATATTAAAACATGCTTAATCCATCTTTATGATAAAACAAGATAAGCACACAAAACGTAACTTACAACAAGGCAGGCATGGCATATCAACATTTTAAAGCAAGTAATTTATCATAAGACTTAGAAACTGTATTCTAGTGTAGTGTCATATGAATTCATTTATGGAGTGAACATATTTCGAATTGTTAAGTATAATTTTTTATAGATTTGTAGTTATGTGATTAGTTAGTTTACTATCAGTGCCCTGCCCACCCCGATCGGGCTAACTATAATAAGTAAGAGCATGAACCGGACTAAGTATTAATTCCCAAACTAACTTTATCCTTTTCATTCAAACATGTTCTCTAAGCTTTCATTGTTCAAAAGAATATCCCGATATAACATATAGAAAGGCCCAATAGAAACTGACTTCGCTCGAAGATTCCCATTCCCATCCATCTGGGGCATCGGTTGGGGGCTGCCTGGCACCAAGTTTGTTGGGAAAGGTAGGGTGTAAATCCTATGCATAATAAAGAAGGTTATTAATAATAGTCTTTCCTGTATGTGGACTGATGTGCAATACGACATCTCCGAAACGGTCTCGATGATAACAGTTGATCTCCCAGAGGGGGATGCTGAGGAGACACCCGAGGTATCATGGCTCTATTATATGATGTACTCTGAAACTCTGCTCACCCCTTCCCCTCCTTTGTCGGGCAAGCAACCTTCCTTCCCGTATTAACCTCAGGAAAGTCCCTCTCCTTTTAGTCGAGACCTCCTTCCGTCGGACCTCCGGGTCCTTGTTACTCTGGTCTGATGGATAAACCTGAAAGTATGAGGTGATCGTCCTGTTCACCCCTAGGTGAGGTGTGGCATGTAGGAGTTGAGATCTATGACTGATAATCTCCCTGATGAAAAGTGCTAGGCTAGGCATCTCTGGTCTTGGTATCGGAAGAATGTAGAGAGGGAGCCTCCTGAGTCTCTATAGAGGCAGTGATATCGTCCCCTAATTTCATAGTATTGGGGGCACCTAAAAATGAGGTGCATCTCAGTTTCTGACTCCTGTAAATGACACACCTAATAGATCCTATCCGAACGTGGTAGATGGCTAAGTCCTAGGATTGTTACTGACTTATAGTATTTTCCTATAAAAGTTATTGTGAAGCCAAGAACATTATTTATGGATTTATGGAGTTGTTACAAGTTTTCGGGAAATTGGGTGAATTACTCGTATTATATAAATGTGTAAAAGTGTATATAGAAAAAAATAAAACTAAAAATAGAAAACAAAATAAAAAATAAAAAATAAATTAAATTAAAAAAAAGGGAAGAAAAGTATGCACCTTATTTACCTTATTTAGAGCCTCAAATAAATGATGAAGATACCCTAACTACAAGAGTGAAGTGCGCATCAGTTTCAGCTTTTATGGAAGAAAGTTCTTTTAAAAGTTACTTTTATATATGAGAATAAATAATAATATTATTATTATTATTATAATAATATATAGAAAATAAATAATAATAATATTAAATCACACTTAAATACTTTATTAAGAAAAGCTGATTGATGGACTCAAAACTTAAAACTAAATCACACTTCAAGAGAGTATTGCCTAATATTGCTAGGACACAAAAAGTTCTTATAAATGTGAAAGTTTTGAAATTTCATAATCAAGTTTTAGACAATTTTATTTTTAAATTGCAATTATTTAATTTTTATATTAAATATATTTATTTAAATAATTTTATTTTTACTTTGAAATGATTTAATCTTTATTTTAAATGTTTCAAAGTTTTAAACAATTTTATTTGATGAGTTGAATAATTTAATCTTTAAATTTAAATTTGTTTACTTTTATGTTTTGTTTAATTTATTTTAAAAGTTAAATCAATTATATTTTTTAATAATTTGTATAATTTAATATAAATTATTTGTAATTTTAAATTATAGATATATTTCCAAAACGTTGTGAAATAAATTATATATATAAATTAAAATACAACTATCATAATCTAATATTGTTTTTATGATCATAATGCAAAGAGTTTTTAAACTAAATTACTTATTTAAAATATAATAATTATAATAATATTTCTAGTTTTTAAACTAAATTGATTAATAATATTTCTAGTTTTTAAACTAAATTAATAATATAAATTATAATAATATTTATTTTAATGATCATAATTTAAGAGTTTTAAATTAAATTAATTATATAAATTTAATAAATTTAATTTTAAATTTATTTTATTATATTTAAAGTAGCTAAATACTTTTTTCTTTAATTCTATGATTAAAAAAAGGTTTTTTTTTTTGAAAAAGTAGTTAGATAAATGTTGCAAAGTGTATGGGAATTTTTTATATAATTCAACTCAATTTTAAAATTACTCAAAAATTAGTAAATTATTAAAATTAGTAAATTTAAATTTAACATGTCAATTTTAAAATTACTCAAAAATTAATAAATTATTAAAATTAATAAATTTAAATTTATCACACATAGATGAGTCTTAAACCACTACTTATAACTCAAAATTCAAAATAAATCTTTATATATAATTTATTCTAATCATTATTTTATATTTTGTAAATGACTTAATGACTTAAAATCTTTAAATTATTTTAAAGTTGATTTTAAATTTTTAAATTATTTTAACTTTGAAGATTTAAATTTTTATTTAGATTTAAAAATAATAATAATAAAAAATTATATAATTTTCTAAATATATTTAAAATTGATTAATTTAAGTATTTTACAATATTTGAAAAAGCTTAATTCATTTATGTATTCAAAATACATAATTTAAAGCCAAAATATAATTTAAACAATACAAAATAAAACCAAAAATACAATTTAAACAACATAAAATTAGAAATACTATTTAAACCACACACAATTAAACAAAAAATATGATCTAACCAACACAAAATTTAAAAAATAATTTAAACAACATAAAATTAAACCAAAAATATGATTTAAACAACACAAAATTAGTTAAAATCTTATAATTTTTAAACTTGTTCCTTTTAAAAATGATAAGATAAAATTAATTAATCCGTTTAAACAGACCAATTTCTCCGTGCACAAGGAATGCAGATATCCATATCAAGACTAAACGATGAGCTTTGATGTTTTATTCATTGGACATGGGAACCTTATGGTTCAAAAAGAAAAGGGGAAAGATTCAGTTCATTCCTTTGACAAGTATGCCATTTGCATATTCATTGATTTGACAAAGCAAATGGGCTACATGATATTTTGATTGAGAAACTGCATTCGCATATTTTGCTTGAATTGGAAACTTGACATGATCGTACAAACAGACAATGGCGATATAAGTTAATCAACGTTGAAGAAATGCTCTTCCGAAAGTGGAAGCTTGAGCTGGTCGCGTTTATGGTGATGTTTACGGTGATGTTTCCTCGGAGGTTTGGAGGGATTGTGATGTGAAGGAAGGCTAATCCATTTGTCTCCATCAATATAAGAAATGTCGAGGAATGGCGCTGCCTGTGTCTGGTTAAGCTCCTGTGCGTATGATACTCTCAGTGTCTGGTTTGCACCAGGGCCAGAGCATCGATATTGCCCGTAGAATACAGTCCTGTGGGGAAGAAAACGCCATTATCAGAACTCAAATAAAGTAATGCGAGGGGAAGTATTACAGAAATGGGATTCATAATTACTTTTGTCTGCTGGGGTCGTTCCAGTCGTTCCAGCCATCAGGAGCAATGGTATCCGACATGTAAGTGTTGGAGAAGACCACTAGAGAGTAGGGACCCCACGCTCGGCCCAGCCAAATCTTTCCCGTACCGCCAATGTTGCAATTCACAAAGGAGAAACCTGTGTTTTCCTCGGCAGATTGCCTTCCATGAGCTGTTATGGCACCGGTTATGGCCGAACTAATTCCGCTCGGCACAGGGTTTGCTATAGAACTCAGTTGGCAGTCCTGCAAATCAGAATTCAGAATTCAGAAATCAGAATTCAGTTGGCAGTCCAACACATTCATAATTATTAGACTATCTAATACAATTTATCTTTGCAAAGGGTGGATTTTGTTTTGGGAACCTGGTAGAGAGATCTTGCATTGCCAAATATGAAATCTATGGATCCCTGAATGAAACATTCTTTGAAGTAATGTCTCCCGTTATCGTCGTGAAGGGTATCCTGTGCACCATAGAATCCACAGCTATAGAAGGCAGCTTGGTCCCCTGCGATTCTCAGTGCTACTGCCTGACCGCCAATGTCACCTGGATTTGCAGGAGGGGCTGTGTTCTGTGTTCACCACAAACTTTATTTGAAGAACAGAATTAAACTGGCATAGAATCATCATCTAATGACAAAGAAGAATCATCATTTATAAAGCACAGCACAGAGAAGGATTTTAAAAGACAGGTATATAATTTTCTTCCTCTGTTCCACCAATAATCCAATAATAGCTGGACCGGAACCTCTGAGATTGTAAAAAGTTATGGATTAAAAGAATAAAATGGGTTATTAAGTTACATTCGGATTGTAAAATTTTCTGAGTGAAAAGTATAAAGTATTTTACTTTGACCATCTTGTTTTTTTTATTAAAAAGGAGAAACCCATTTTCACAGGGTAATGGCCTTTCAAGACTATAGAATATTAATTTTTTATTTAAGAAAACAAAATCCTAACTTGGAAGATTCAAAAACCATTCATATCCAAATTGGAGGAGTCAACCCCATATATATTCAGACACAATTTATATCAGCAGTATAGCTATTTAACTTGTGATAAATTATTATAGTTAGTTAACTTATGGACTGTAAATACTGAAAAGCCATTATTACTGGTTTTTTGGGGAGGCACCTTCAAGGTTTGGGGTTTTCGCTTTTTGTGTTTCCCAAGCCATGGGGTTGGGTTGGGAGGCTCTATGGTAAACATTTTCCAGTGCTTTTTCTTGAAAATGGAGGCTATCACATGCCTCCACCTTCTTAGAATTTGTAAATTGTTTTACTTAAAAAAATGGTTCATCTTAAATGGTCATTATAAATTGAAAAAAAAAAAACAAAAAAACAAACATCTATATGATATGCTTGGCTATAACAATTACATTTACATTACACTAAATTCTGGGGAACATAAAGATGCTAGTATGCAATGGTGATGGAATGAGGAATTGACATGTTGGGATTCATATTTTTATTATTTTATTATTTATTTTTATAATTTTAGACCCCTATGGCGGATAAACTTAATGAAACACATTTTCTAATTTAAGTGCTAATTATCCATGTATTAACTACAAATTATACATACATCAAATTATTATTTTAGATATATATATATTTTAAATTATTTATGTTTTATTTGAAAGACCAACCATAAAATCAATTTAAACAATACACTTATTAACAGTAAACTTGTCTCATCCTTCTACACCTATAAATACCCATCCATCTATATAATTACAGATTTTAACTTTAATCACATATAAACATATATGGAAATTAATCCTACTCTCACCCGAAAACTTATGTTCCTGGCAATAAAATTAGCTGCGAAGACTGTTACAGACGCGCAGTAAAAAGTGCCATTAGATGAGTTGGCCGTATCGTTCCATGCTATTGAGGTGTTGAGGTAGCTCTGTCCTTGGAAGGTGATGTTAGATTTTGTTTCTGCAATAGAAACCTTTTCTCTGCATACCATCATACAACTAATGTTATCAGGTGAGAGTATGAAATTGAGCAGAAATTAAGAAAGCCCATTGATGTAGTAATACAGAGAGGGCCATTATTAACTGCTGAAGCTTTAGCTATTCTTACATAAAGAAGGTCAGCTGTAATGTTTATTCTTGTGAATTGGAATGCAGTTGTGTTTCATATCTCATTTTTGTTTGCTACAGAATGCAGTTGTGTTTCATACCTCTTTTTAGTTTGCTACAGAAGCAATATGCTATGTTTTATAAATATATAGTCAGGGTTTTGAACCCCTGTTAGTCTAGAGCAGTAAAAATTTAGAATCAAAACTAAATTAGCATTCATGTATCTTAAGTTTGCATTTAAGAAAAAAGAAAAACATTCAATTTTGGCTGTACAGATTGACCCTATTCGGGACTGACTCAATTTCTTATAATCCTTCTTCAGGCTTTGCTTTATGATTGGCCCAATTTGCTTGTAATGCATCTCCAGGTTTTAGAAATTGAAGGTAAAACAGATCTGCAACTAATCTATATTTCCTGATAACCCATTTGCTCTGGTCCATGAATTTAAAAAGTACTTACTTGTAGACACCAGCATTGATGACTATACATGTTCGGTTGGAACTATGGTCCGGCACTGCATCTACAGCATTCTGCACAGTCGTATAATTGCCACAGCCATCCTGATCCACAATCACAATTTTGCAGATATCTCCACCTAACATATCAAGGTTGGGAGGAAGTTTATCCTCGCATGTGGTTTTATGTTTCTTCCTATGGTGTCTTCTGAATATTATCCTCACAAATGTCACAGAACTCACTGTTGATTCCAAGACCTGCATCGCTTTACTGCCTATGTAACTGATTGGACTGGTTGGGCTTCCACCAACATTGGATCGAGGCGCCAGCACAATTGAGATCAAAACCACGGCAATGGCAGAAACCGCGAGCAATAGATTTCTTTTGAAGCTATAATCCATAATACCCAAAGAGATATTTTTGTCTATAGTATCATAACTGAATACAAAGACCGCATCCTGCAGCAGATACCAACATAATACTAACAAACAGGCTTGTAGCCTAAGAATCGTTTCATGTACTTATGAGCTTATAAGTGGATCACACTATTCATCTGCGCATTCGAGCAAGCATGTTAGTCAATGCTTTCAACTCACATTATTGCAATCTAACACACTCTGAGCTCACAAAGCTCAGAAAACAGAGCTGTGAGACGTCATAACCATTAAATAAAAAACAGATTGCATAATTGCAAAGATCATGATTTTCTGTAATTATTCTTTCTGTTGTTCTGTTTCTTATGGTATATATACATTATCTGGATCACTCGAAAGGGCCTTATAAAAGTCGCCGTAGATAGAAAGCTAATTCAATTGAAGTGACCCACATTATAAGGCTAAAATTTAAGCAATCTGCAAAAGCGAATATGGAAGAAGCAATTATAATGGCCGATATGATTATTTCTTTGTGGACCTTAACCGCCATGAGGCCATACACAGAAATAAAAATGATGGTGACAAAGAAAGTGCACGCCTGTGGCCTGCCCTGCGAACCCTCCCATTCATGAGTCTGTTTACCATCTTTCTCTTCTTCTACACTAACAGCTAACAATTACGTATTCAGTGTGTCCTCTCCTATCTAAAGTCGTGGAGTAGTCATGGTGACTAAATTTAATCACTGTCACACCGCTCAAAACCGCCATTCATTCATTCATTCATTCTCATGTAAAGTTCAAAATAGAAGGCTTTCCGAATCGATATGAGGAGCCCTTGGCTTTCCCTGTGACAACTAACCCTAGACATGCTTTGCCGACACTATGTATACTACAGAAATCTTCGAGTTCAAAATATGATGTATATATCCATCCTCAAAGGGACGGTGATTTGTACTGGATTTTTGCTCGAAAGTTCTTTGCTTAAGATCAAAGTTTTTATCATGGATTGCCACTAGGTTGGACGTTTAAAGGGACGGCAGGGAAAACCACGCACAAAAAACATCGAGTATGAGAAGAAAACATATTGCCGAGCAAACGAGAGTTGACATTCACACGCAAACCCAGACACATTGGTACAGAATTTCAAATTCCTAAATTCATCATTTTATCCAAAAATGGGAGAGTGTTAAACTCAGCCCTCTTACAAAAACTTTATCCACTATTCATGATGCTGTAAAACCATAAACGACAACACTATTCTGTTACTTCATCCACTATTCATGATGCTGTAAAACCATAAATGACTACACTATTCTGTTAGTTTCGTTGTATTTATTGGCATATCTCTTTACCACCAGGAAGGGTGTGTATACATACTTCATGTTTTCTTTCTGTGATAAAAATTTATAAAAATAAAAATGAAAAACTTTAACCACTACATTTATCATAAAAAATTAATCAAATCAATTGGAGTAATACAATAATAGTAAGATAAATTAAGAATAATAGTGATTTATGGTTTATTAGATACTATGAACATGAGATATATACAAATATATGTTTATATGGTGATCTTTTCGTTTTACACCTATAAAAGACATAACTTGTTATACCATGGAATCAAAGCTGCTGCCAGCAATATATCAAAGAAGTCTAGAGAAGATAGGCTCTTCTATTAGCCATACACTACAGAACATCCAAGTGAAATAGTCCATAGACCACACACATCTTACTAACAAAAAGACATGAGGCTCATCAAAAGTGTCCAAAAGGAACTAACACACAACCAAAATAAAAAGGAACAAGTATCCACCCAACTACCTACTAAAAATAGCCTTTTCAGCTTACTACAACCATAAAGCATAACTGGACCTCATCAAAATATACTCAAACCACCATAGGCATACAACCCTCCATCTTTGAGCTCCTCAAAATATAGTCTACCATCCATATAGCCAATGACCAACTTGGACAACTTGTCAACTTCAACATTATATTCCCTATAAATATGCTTAAAGGAGATATAAGAAAAATATGAAATGAGGATTTTAACCCTGATCAATCAATGTTCCAACACCCAAGAGTGAAGAGAAGTGTCTCCTCTTGCCTAATCTATAACAACCTTAGAATCTCCAACAATATGAATTGTAAAGTAGCCACTCCTCCTTGCAAACCAAAGTAAACCTCATAATGACAGAAGTTCAACCCTGTATTTGAACCAATTCCAACACCCATCCAAATTTTAAACAAATGATCTTCACTATTTTGGAAAATCATTCCTACCCCACACATCCCTTTCTATTCAACCCCATCAAAAAATCTAATGGGCAGGTTATCTTCAAATACAAGAAGGGTGTGTATATATTTATTGTATTTATTGGCATATCTCTTTACCACCATGAAGGGTGTGTATATATATACTTCATGTTTTCTTTCTGTGATAAAAATTTATAAAAATAAAAATGAAAAACTTTAACGACTACATTTATCATAAAAAATTAATCAAATCAATTGGAGCAATACAATAATAGTAAGATAAATTAAGAATAATAGTGATGTATGGTTTATTAGATAATCTGAACATGAGATATATACAAATATATGTTTATATGGTGATCTTTTCTTTTTACACCTAAAAAAGACATAACTTGTTATACCATGGAATCAAAGCTGCTATCAGCAATATATCAAAGTAGTCTCTAGAGAAGATAGGCTCTTCTATTAGCCATATGCTACAAAACATCCAAGTGAAATAGTCCATAGACCACACACATCTTACTAACAAAACGACATGAGGCTCATCAAAAGTGTCCAAAAGGAACTAACACACAACCAAAATAAAAAGGAACAAGTATCCACCCAACTACCTACTGAAAATAGCCTTTTCAGCTTACTACAACCATAAAGCATAATTGGACCTCATCAAAATATACTTAGACCACCATAGGCATACAACCCTCCATCTTTGAGCTCCTCAAAATATAGTCTATCATCCATATAGCCAATGGCCAACTTGGACAACCTGTCAACTTCAACATTATATTCCCTATAAATATGCTTAAAGGAGATATAAGAAAAATATGAAATGAGGATTTTAACCCTGATCAATCAATGTTCCAACACCCAAGAGTGAAGAGAAGTGTCTCCTCTTTCCCAATCTATAACAACCTTAGAATCTCCAACAATATGAATAGTAAAGTAGCCACTCCTCCTTGCAAACAAGAGTAAACCTCATAATGACAGAAGTTCAACCCTCATATTTGAACCAATTCCAACACCCATCCAAATTTTAAACAAATGATCTTCACTATTTTGGAAAATCATTCCTACCCCACACACCCCTTTCTATTCAACCCCATCAAAAAATCTAATGGGCAGGTTATCTTCAAATATAGGTGGAGAGATCGCCCTTGAAGCAACTAAATTTTTTACCCTGTCAAATTGAGAGAAATAATTCACAATTTTTATGCAAACCTAAATCAATGACAGTTTAATGTCCTAGAAAATGTACCGATTTCTGGCGTTCCACACTTCCCACATCGTGATAAATGACAGGAATGTTAGTCTCTTCTGGATCTTTATCCAACGTTTGATATCATCATCTAAATTGTGACAACCCCACATATCAACAAAATGTAAACACTTACCCAACTCCAGCCATACATCTTTGAAGAAAATACATTTACCAAATGTATGACCCACCAACTGCATACAAAACAAATTCCAGGCCCAACCATACCTCTCTTTTGGAGTGAGTCCCACATTGAATTTTTTATGTTTAAACACAACTAAGAAAAACATTTTATTTTGAGTGGAATATGTCCACGCCATAACACCAAAGTCCACCAACTAGAACAATCCTCCAACCCTTCTTCCATCAACAACTTATATGCCAACTTAGCGCTTACAATGCCACATCCCTTATTATAATTCCAGACCAATTTGTCATTTGTATAAGATAATATGATCCCAGCCTCATTTAACTTCCCAACAAAATTATCCCATTCAACAACCAAAGAACCTGACAAATTTAAATCTCTCGAAAAGAACCATTAGGATTCCCCCGAATCTTGACTTTGCTTTACCTGATTTAGAACCAAAATATCTATTCTATGAAGTTCTGCTATAAGCCTCGTAGAAAGCTTATAATGATCTAACATACCAATGAATGGATCAAAACCAAGAAACACTTGTTTACCCCTACCAATCGACCAACATAGATCTCAGTTAATAATGGGAAAATCATTCAACATACTTCTCCAGATAGAAAAGGCATTCCTCCTATATTGTTTGAATCTCTAAACCACTGAACAAGAGCAAAAAATTCCCGATACTTTACTTTCACCATTTTTGCCTCGAAGACCCTCATCAAATATAGTCTTCCATAAACTTTTAGCACACAAAGACCGATTGATCCATTTGAGATTCTTTATTCCCCAACCGCCTAGGTGCCTTGATATACTATCCCAAGACACAAGATGAAATTTTGAAATATTTAGTTTCTAGACCAAAGAAAATGGAAAATAACCTTTATGATTGTAGCTACAATGGAATTAGGGATAATAAATAAAGAGAACCAAAAAATATGGATACTATAAAGGACAATATGACAAAAAAAAATCTACCCGCAATAGACATCCATCTGAATGACCAAGAACTAATTCTTTTCTGAATTTTCTTTATTAGCCAATCCCAATCACCTTTTTTATATCCATTTGGTTTAAGATAAAAACCAATATATTTGAGCCCATCTTCAAGACCAAACATATGATAAGGAAATAATGTAGCAATTTGACTACAAATACTCGGATCATCACATAAAACACAAATTTTGATTCATGTGCACTAATAGCCATACCTAAAGCATCACAAAAGATGTTGATAATGGAAAGATAATGCTACCATTCAATGAGAGAACCTTTAAGAAAAAGTAGGACATCATCTACAAATAAAAGGTGTGTAATGGATAATGATCTTGCCAAACTGGAACCTTTGATCCTCCCCTCATTCTTTAGCCTTATTGATGAGAAGACTCAATCCTTCAATGACCAGGATAAACATATAAGGTGAAAGTGGGAAACCTTGCATAAGACCTCTATTTCCACTGGAAAAAGAGATAGGGATCCATTTATCAAAATTGAGAATCTACTAGATGATATACAAGCCATAATTCAATTACTGACTTCCGTGGGAAGCCCAATATGAATGAGGATGAATCTCAAATAGGAGCAATCTACTTTGTCATAGGCCTTTATAAGATCAATTTTAAGAATGAAAGAATTTAAATTATTTTGTTTAATAGAGTGTAAATAGTCATGCGGCTATGCCAACAACATCTAGGATCTATCTGTTTGGTAGAAATCCAAACTGTTCCTCAAAGATAAATGATCCAGGAGGATCTCCCTATTGACCAAATTTTTTATTCTTCAAATGCTTATGGAAAGGTTGTAGTTGCATAGAGCTCGTCAAGATATTTCCTATAATACCCATTTTTTCAAAATTGGACTCTAGATGAGAAAGTTATGTCATTTTGAAGTTTTGACGTTGGAACAGTTGGAGAGTCGGAAGTCGGCATATATATTACGGACTGTTGGTTGACAATGCTGACTGTCGACCTTCGACGTTAGTAGATGGGAGTCAGAGGGGATTTGTTTTTGAAATGGATTGACAACATTGACTTTCAACTTCCAAATTTTGCATAGGAAAGTCGACATTGAGCAGTCGGTAGTAGAAACTAGACATTGGATAGTTGACATAGGAAAGTCAACATCGAAGCTAGTTAGAACGATGCAGATTGGAAGTCCAGATTGCTCGACAACATATTTGATCAATGGTACTGGTTTAATATGGAAATTTTGACTATGGATTTGATTTTCCATATTTGTAGAGATTTTTGGATGAGTACATTTGGATTTGATCCTCATTTCATGCCATTTTACTCCTAGTTTGGGCATGGATTCTTATCCTATAGGACATCTTTGGCATTGAGATTGATTTTGTTCCAAGTTGGGCACTTTATCCACATATCTCTATTGGTCAAATCCTTCTATTTAACAGTTGCAGACAAGGTTAGTTGAGATATAGGAAGAGGCCGAGTGTAGAAGCGATAAGCATATAAGCAGACAAAGAAGGATCACATAGAGACATTTTATACAAAGGAAAGATTCGCCAATGCTTGAAGATACTGTATTCATGGGAACACTTGAGGTATTGCATTGGAGTTTAGTCTTTGTATTAGTTGAGGCTAGACTCATGCATTCCCCATGTAATTGTTGTAACCATTTATTCCATTTAAGGAATTAATATATCAGTCGCACTGAAAGTGGATTAAGATACATAGGCATTCTAAAGCCGAACTTTGTTACCAAGTTATTGTCTTCAATTCATGGTTACAATATGTGCTTAAATTTCACAATGATGTATGTATGTTCTGTATAAAGTTTATTGTTACGCCTTATTGAAGTTTAGCAATTCAACACAAATTCACATTTAAATTCTTTCTTGGTAAGTAAATATTCTGGTGTATTAGGATTAAGTGGTATTATAGTGGTTTTAACCCAAGAATTATGATTCTATGAATGCTAACTAGGGATAAGTTAAAGCTGGTGAAGGAGAACTCAAGCCTTTCAACCCAAAAATTGGGCATGCACATCGGTCCAAGAAAATGGCAGATGAAGACTGTCAGGTAGAAGATGAGAAGGCATTCTGAAAATATTTCTACTAGATGGATGACAGGGTAAATAATTTGTTTTCAGATTATCAAAGAAGAGTAGAGAAGAAGGTAAGGAAGCAGATAAAAGCAACTGGGAATACCTAAAAAAAGGTAATGGAGGAGATCCTCCTAAAAATCCACCTTCTCCATCATCTTCATCATCGTCGTCTTCTTCTAATACTAGTTCTTCCAGTTCTTCATCAGTTGCACATAAAAAGCACTCTAAGAATTATGATTTGGATACACCATTATTCAAGCTTGACATAAAGTATAATTTTCCCATTTTTAATGGAGAATTTAATGCTGAGAAACTGGATGATTGGGTTAGGAAAATATAAGTTTATTGCAGAATCCAGAAGCCGAAAGGAGGTGAAGCCAAAATCTAGTTTTCCTCACTTCGGTTGGGAGGCACTTCTCTCGTATGGTGGGAAAGAAAAACTCAGAAGGAACTGCTTATTAAAGGTAATATTATTTCCTCATGGTATGAGTTTGTGTTAGCATCGAAAAATCAATTTTGTCCATTAGGGTATATGCAATGGGCTATCATGGAATGTGAAAATTTTATATAGTGCAAAGGATAGAGTGTCCAAGACTATACACAAGAATTTAGGAAAAGGGATTTAGTACCGGGTATTCCTCCCTATACCCAGGAAACACTTCTTAAATATATAAGTGGTTTACATGGTTATTTAAAACATACTATATTGATGTTTAACCCTAACAATTTGGATGAAATATGTGTTAAAGCCACCCATATAGAGTCTAAGGGGAAAAATGTTGTTGACAATAATTTCAAGAAGCCTTTTAAATAAGCTAGAAATAATTTTTAAGGCAAAGGGAAATGTAAGTAAACCATCACTATTAAGAAAGAAGGTGAGAATCCCCCATGTTCCCATTGCAATAAGGGACATGATGTATCTTATTGTTGTAAATTACATCTAGAATTAATACCAAAAAGGTATGGAGGGTACAAGGATAAAGGCAAAGCAAAGAATGTTGTTCTAGTGTTGTAGGATGTGGGATCTGAATTTGGTGATGAGTCCAAAGTCTCAACTATTGGAGTCTAAGGTAAGGATAAAGGTATGTCTTTTTATCATCATGCAAACAAAGGTGAAAGTATATAGTCTTCTTCCAGGAAAGATAATAAGAAACGAGGTGAACTCTTTCATGTTAGGGTCATTGCGAAACACACAAAAGTTGATACGTTAATTGATAGTGGGTCACAAGTCAATTTAGTTTTTGAAGAACTGGTTAAGAAACTAGGTTTAGCTGCTATACCTCATGAAAATCGATATCCACTAGGATGGGTTATTAATTATGCACAATTTAAAGTAACCAATAAATTTATATTAAAATTTGCAATTTTTGATAAGTTTAAGGATGAGGTAGATATTGATGTAGTACCAGTGGATGTATGTGGAATTGTACTTGGAATCACATATTTGTATGATCGTAAGGCCATATTTTACAAGTAGAAGAATCAATATCATCTTTTTAAGGATGGTATTGAATATGTTATACATGTACATTGTATGAAAACTAGCTTGTCACTAATATCTGCAGGTCAAATGAAAAGGTTAGTGAATGCTAGTAAGAATTTTGTATTGGCAATGATTGAAGTCAAAGAGCAGAATGATGAGCTATCCAAATCATTTGAAGGAGGTGATCCAAATCATAAATATGAAATGGTTAAAATCATCTATGAATATGATGAGATATTTCAGGAACCATCAGGATTACCACCTAACAGAGGGATACAACATGGAATACAACTATAGCAGGATGTGCCACTTCCAAATATTGGCATGTGCCAAATGTTTGTGATGCAGAATGAAGAGATCAAGAAACAAATTCAAGATCTGATTGGAAGGGGGATCATTAGATATACCACTTTACCGTGTGGTTCACCTATCTTTTTGGTGCCAAATAAGGATGGGTCTTGGAGAATGTGCATAGATTATCGAGCTTTGAACAAGATCACAGTAAAAAATAGGTATCCACTTCCATGTATTGATGATTTACTTGATCATTTGAAACATGCAGTTTATTTTTCTAAGTTAGACTTGCGTAGCGGTTCCCATTATATTAGAATTTCTGAAAATGATGTATGGAAGACTGCTTTTAAGACAAAATAGGGATTGTATGAGTGGTTGGTTATGTATTTTGGGCTATGTAATTCCCCAACTACTTTCATGAGGGTGATGAATGATGTTTTTTGACCCATCAATGATGATTTTGTCATAGTCTACTTAAACAATATTCTTGTTTTTATTCGCATTTGGGAAGAGCATGTTGCTCATGTAAGATAAGTACTTGATGTAATATGGAGGGAAAAATTGCATGTAAAGATGTCAAAGTCTGAGTTTGCTAAAAACAAATTAGTGTACCCAAGCCATAACATTGGTGGAGGGAAACTTATAGTTGACCTTTCCAAAGTTGAAGTTATTGTAAACTGGCCAAGGCCAAAAACAATCACAGAGGTTAGGATATTTCTTGGTGCAATCCAATATTGGAGAAAGTTCATAGTCAATTTTTCCTCCATTGCCACACCATTACATTCCTTGATGATTGTGAAGTAATATTTTCATTGGGGAGGAAAACAACAAAAATTCTTCAACACTTTAAGGGAAAATATCAGCTTTGCACCAGTTCTGGCACTACCAAATTTACAACAACTGTTTGAGATCAAAATAGATGCTAGTGATTTTTCCATGGGAGTCGTCCTTATGTAGGGTTGAAGATCGATATGTTGTCATTCTGACACATTTTCATCTGCGATAAGTAACTATCCTACTTATGATAAAGAATTAAATACACATTGGTACAAATTGTTAAAAAATGGAAGCATTATCTAATGGGTAAAGAAACCATTATACACACTAATCATCAACCACTTCAATATTTGCACTCACAAACCAAGTTACAGTAGAGCATGCATTTTAAGTGGATGGATTTTCTAAAACAATTCCACTTAATTATAAAGTATAAAAGAGGAAATCAAAATACAATTGCAGATATGTTATCAAAAACTCCAATAATCAATGCATCTATAATCTTGCAACAAAGTCCTTTGGCTCATGACAATTATATTGAGCAATATGCTAAGGATGGAGATTTTAAATACGTATACAAATCTTTAATGCATGGCTCTCAAAACTGAAGAACTGAACTATCATGTTTATGATAAATTATTGTATCATGTTGGCAAATTTTTTATTCCACGGAGTGAAAGAGTTCACGTAATATGAGAAGCTCATACTTCTCTTATCTTCGTTCACTTTGGGGTAGAAAATACAGTAGCTCAGCTTCAAAGGTATTATTATTGGCCTCAAATGAATGAAAATGCGTCCAAATATGCAAAGGGATGTGTTTTGTGTGCTACAAGTAAGCCAAGCAATATACAATTTGGCTTTTACACCCCACTCCATGTACCTTCCTGTCCATGGAAAGTGTGTCTATGGGTTTCAAGGGAGGGTTACTATGTCTAGGAAATTCATTATTAATTATAGGTGGTTGTGGATATATTTGGTAAAATGTGCATTTAATTCCTTGTAAAAATCATATCACAACAGACATGACTGCTCAGTTATTCTTCTAGTTTGTATGGGTTCATTTGGGTTACCCACTTCCATCATATCCGATCGAGATTCCCTCTTTCTTGGGAAAATTTGGTCAAATTTGTGGGAAATATAGACACCAAGTTGAAGGAGAGCACTTCTTTCCATCCATAAATTGATGGTCAGACTGGAGTAATCAACCACTTAGTGGCACATCTTGTCCAAGGGTATTGTTCTAAGCATCTTAAGCTCTTGGATGAACAACTACACTATATTCAACATGCCTACAACCATGCCATACAATATTCACCACAACACTTCTATTTGGGATGTGTTTTGGTTATTTTTGCTTGGGAAAGACTATGTGGGAGATGGACAGGTTGATGCATACAATGCCTTAAACATCATCCAGTAGATCCAGCTGATTCACCATGCAATTCAATAGCAGTTGGAAAAGATCCAAGTCAAATACAAGTCCAGGCACAAATGACATCAAGTGGATCATGATTTCTAGGTAGGTGATCAAGTCTGGTTTCATATCAACAAGGACCGACTTTAAGGTGAAGGTAAAAATATTAAATCACTGCGATATGGACCCTTCACAGTTTTGGAAAAAGTTGGTAATAATTCTTTCTAGTTAGATTTACCTCCATACATGAAGATGTACTCCATTGTGAATGTGGACACTTTAACTTGTATGAGCCTCCAATGATCATGGATCAAGAAGAGGATGTCCATGTTCCATCTGCTAATGATTTTGCACCTGAATACCTTGACGAGCTATAGGAAGACATCATATTTAACAGAAGAGTAGGGACTTCACAAAGGGGAGATGTGGAATACCTTCATGTGGGTCTTAAAGGAATGCATCCAAACAAAGAACGATATATAAAGACCAGAAAGGTGAGGGAAATAAACCCTCACTTAGTCGCTGAGTCAATTCAGGATTTTGGAGGTCCAAAATATTTCAGTGGGGAGGTTTGATCTAGGAGGATATCCCATTTGAATGAAATTATTATTGTTCAAATGCTCAGGGAAAAGTTACAGTTGCATAGAGTTCATCGAGAGCTTTCCAACAATACCCATTTTCTCAAAATTAGACTCCAGATGAGAAGTTATGTCACTTTGAAGTTTTGATATTGAAGCAATCAAGAGTTGGAAGTCAACATATATGTTGCTGACTGTTGGTTGACAAGGCTAACTTTTGACCAACAACATCAGTATTCAGGAGTTGAGATTCAGAGGGGATTTGTTTGTCGATTGGATTGACAACACCGACTACATTCCGAAGTTGGCATAGGAAATTCGACAACTAGTAGTTGACTCAAGAAAATTGACATCGGATAGCCATCATAAGAAAGTCGGCATCAGAGCCAGTTGGAACGATACAGATCGACAGTCCAAATTTCTTGATAGCATATTTGATCAATGATTCTGGTTTAATCTAGAGATTTCGACTATGGATTTGATTTTTTGAATATGTAGGGATTTTTGGACGAGGGTATTTGGATTTGATCCTCATTTCATGACATTTTACTCCTAATTTGGGCATGGATTCTTATCCTTTAGGACATGTTGGGCATTGAGATTGATTTTTCTCCAAGTTTGGAACTTTATGCACAGATCTCTACTGGTCAAATCCTTCTATTAAAGAGCTGTAGATAGGGTTATTCAGGATATAGGAAGAGGCCAAGTGTAGAAGCGGGCAACATATAAGCATACATAACAGAGAAGGATTGTAGAGAGACAATTAGATAGAGGATGGATTCTCCAGTGCTTGAAGATACTGTGTTCATAGGAACGCTTAAGGTATTTTGTTGGTGTTTATTCTTTGTATCAATTGAGGCTGGATTCATCTATTCTCCATGTATTTGTTGTCACATTTTATTCCATTTGGAGAATTAATAAATTGGTCGCATTGAAAGTGGACTAGGAGACGTAGGCATTCTAAATCCAAACTCCGTTACCAAGTTACTATATTCAATTTCATGGTTGCAATCTATGCTTAAATTTCACAATGATGTCTGTATGTTCTCTTTAAATTTTACTATTACGCCGTATTCAAGTTTATCAATGAAGCACAAATTCACATTTAAATTCTTGATTGGTTAAGTAAATATCCTAGCATATTCAGATCAATAAATTTCCCCAAAAAAGGCTTCATTCTTTTCGAAATTATTTATTGATAATCGTGTACAACGAATTGCATAAATAAATCAACCTGTAATCATTAAAATTATTTGGTCTATCCTTTTTTGGGAGAAGAGAAATATATATTTCATTCAATTTACTTGGAAAATGTCCCATCCTTCTCGATTCATCAATAGACTGAGACAATTCCTTTCCCAAAAGGTAAAAAAAATGCAAACAGAACTCCACAATCCACCCATTCGAGCCTGGAATTCTATCTTTTGGAAAATGTGTAAGAATTGTCTTTACCTCCTCCATAATAATAGGAGCCCCTATAGACTGCCCATCTTCCCAATTGAAAAAACTTGCAAAATTTCTGATAACTTTTAACTAATTTTCAAGATTTGAATTATTACTTTGATAATAAACATGTTTAAAGTGATACAAGAAACAACTTCCAAGAATTTATTGTCCATTGTAAATCTCATTCTGGTCCCCCTTTAACTCCCAAATAGAATTTTTCAATCTTCTTTGGTTAGCATATCGATGATTTTTTTGGTATTATTATCTCCAACTTGAAACCAAACAACCCTACCCTTTTGTCTCCATTTTTCTTCCTTTAGTCACAAAATATCAATTTTTTTGACTCAAGTTTCAAAATATACTCTTTCTTATTAGATGAGAAAAAATCTTCATCAATATTACCAGAAAGCTTCTCGATATCTGCCTCTACCTAAATCATCTCTGTATCTTTTTATATCTTTCCCAATTCCTAACTTCATCCTTTAACAAAGATATCTTCCTCCCAATTCTATACAACGTAGAGGAATGATTTAATTCAGAAAAATGTTCCCATTTCCGATGTACAAATTCACAAAAATCCCGTTCCTTTAACCAAATAGGATTAACTTTAAATGAATAATGAATGATCCCCCTACGAAAATATAATTGTAGGAAAATGGCTTTGTGGTCTGAAATACTAGTGGATTGGGACCAAGACCGATAACGACCAATTCCATCACATAACTCTTCAGACATTAAGAACCTATATAGTCGCTCAGCTATCCCAGCTTTACCACACCTACCATTAGTCCAAGTTGGAACAAGAACACTAGGTAAGATGTCTACACACATTTCCTCTTCATACAAAGTACATAAAAAGTTCGATAGAGGATTAAATGCTTTCCCTGCCCCCTAAGTCTCCTTTGTTGAAAAATTCAAATTAATATTGCGTGCTAGTATCAGAGAAACATCCGATAGAATACCAACCTAGGAAATATGCTCCCATAAATCCTTCCTATGTTGATAAGGCACCCCATAAACATTTAGGATTTTAACCTTGTTCTTAAAAACCTTTAAAAAAACCTTCAACAATTATACCTACATCGGTAGAAAATGGCTTTAAATTAGCTACATTCGGGTTCCAATCCACTAGAGTTCCACCAGATAAAGCAGAAGAATCCAACACACATACATGCCATAAAGGTTTCCGTTTAAAAAAATAATTGCAAGAATTTACAAATGTTGTCATAGTCTCTTGTAAAAGTACAATGTCAGGATGAACATTCTCAAATAATCTCTTTAAGGTAGATTTTTTATGGCCACTACCCAACCCACAAATGTTTAAGGAAAAAATATTCATTGGGGAACCCCTTCGGGGGTCGCATCATCTCTAAGATCCTGTAAATCAAAAGAAATATGAGAACCAGAAACCCTCGACAAACCCTCATAAAATAGGAAAGAAACCCTAGGGTTTATAAATTGTCTCAATTTCACCATAATCCACCTTTTTCAATTGAGACCCCTTACCTTTCTTTCCTTTTCTTGGCTTTATAATTGAAACATTTGCATTGAAATATATCAGAGTTGTGAATTTTATTTCTTTCTCATGTTTTAACCTAAAATATGTTTGTTAAAGAAGTAATTGATTGTTAGTTTATTTCTTGAAATTAATGGTGCAGACATAGTTTCGATGGTACGTGGTTTTTGAGTTTACAGGTCTTTAAATCTTAAACTTATTTTGGTTTTCTAATAATGAATTCACTGTTACGACATGATTTTCATGGAGTTAAGGTAATTTTCTTGTATGCAACATTTGTTATTATTCTTGAAAAAAAGGTTAGGTTCATGAGTAAAAACAATAGACTTTTCTTTTAGCTTACATTACCTATTTTGGTTTTACGACTTTCCTAGTTAGGTTTTATCTCCATATTTAGTTTTATGTGCAAACTATATACAGTTTGTTTAATTAATTAATAATAACATTCAGAAAAACATGAATGTCTCTTGTATGATTATCAAACACTAACTTAAACAAACTTTGCGTAAATAACATTAAGAAAAACATGAACGTCTCTTGTATGATTATCAAACCCTATCTTAAACAAACCTTGTGTAAAGACACGTATTTATCATTTCTTGTATATATATAAAGTAGATAAAAAACAGATTATGAATGCAACTATAATATGCAAATATTGAAGTAAAAATTAATCTTTCTCGACTAATCTTTTGTACAAAATAATAAGTAAACAAAGATAATTTGTCCATTACTAAACATGCCTAATTTTTAATAATATTAGTTCAATTCTAATAAACAGTCATAATGAAAACCTTGTTCTGTAATATACTAGGGTTAGATAATAATAAACTCATTTGAATGTCTTTCGAGAAACAAAAATGGATCAATCACGCTGCTCCCAGCCTTTGGAACCTCAAAATTGTTTCCAGTCCGCAAGGATTCCACCCCCTTGCCCAAAACCCCAGTTTTTGCTTTTCACGCACTCAGTTTGGTCAAGTTGCCACCAATTCTTAGTTGAGGGCACTTACTTACAGAACCTAACACATTTCGGAGTGCTCACTAGCGATTCTTATCTCCAGAGCCTAACACTATTAAAGTGCTCACTGGCACCTTGGTGATACTTTTTTCGTCATCCAAGATTGAGCCTACACTATGTTCTTAGTGTTCTTTGGAAGCTCTCCTTTCTACTTTTAACATTCATATCTCATGAATAATCATGGAGCTTTGTATTCATATCTTTTTGAATAATCATGCATCCCAACATTCATATCTCATGAATCAATCATGCAACTCTATATTCATATCTTTATGAAACAATCATGCATGCTCTATATTCATATATTATACATTTTGTTATTTGTCAATAAAGGAAAGAAAATCAACATAATGCTCACAATTCCTAATATTAGGAATATGAATCTCTATATGACTGTAATGAAAATATTCAAAAGCATATAGACCTAAATGGCATATAATAAAAAATTCGAGTACTTATCTTTTATTGTTTGGCATACTCCCTCTTGATATTTGCTTCCTTGCGGAGATTACTGGAGTCCCTTAGCCTTGATCTCTTTACAAATTTAGGAGGTAGCAAATCTCAGCATATGAAACTGGATCCCATGCAACCTGGAGCGAATGATATTCTTCAAGGAATATTTCTTCCAACGATCATCCTCTTCTTCAGATGAGATATCAACTCTATGAGGCTCTGATTATACACAAGATCCATTTCCATATACGATAAGCAACTATCCTACTTATGATAAAGAATTATACACATTGGTACACCGTGTTAAAAATGGAAGCATTATCTGATGGGTAAAGAAGCCATTATACACACTGATCATCAACCACTTCAATATTTGCACTCACAAAGCAAGTTATAGTAGAGCATGCATTTTAAGTGGATGGATTTTATACAACAATTCCACTTAATTATGAAGTATAGAAGAGGAACTCATAATACAATTGCATATTAGTTATCAAAAACTCCAATAATCAATGCATCTATCATATTACAACAAAGTCCTTTGGCTCATGACAACTATATTGAACAATATGCTAAGGATGAAGATTTTAAATATGTATACAAATATTTAATGCATGGCACTCAAAACCGAAGAACTGAATTATCATGTTTATGATAAATTATTGTATCATCTTTGCAAAGTTTTTATTACACAGAGTGAAAGAGTTCATGTAGTTAGAGAATCTCATACTTCTCTTATATCTAGTCATTTTGGGGTAGGCAAGACAATAGCTCAGCTTCAAAGGTATTGTTATTGGCCTCAGATGAATGAAACTATGTCCAAATATGTAAAGGGACGTGTTCTATTTGCTACAAGTAAGCCAAGCAATATAAAATTTGGCTTGTACACCCCATTCCATGTACCTTCTTGTCCATGGAAAAGTGTGTTTATGGGTTTCATGGGAGGGTTACCTATGTCTAGGAAAGGTCATGATTACTTATATGTGGTTGTGGATATATTCAGTAAAATGTGCATTTTAATTCATTGTAAAAAGAAGATCACAATAGAGATGACTGCTTAGTTATTCTTCTAGTTTGTATGGGTTCATTTTGGGTTACCCATTTCCATCATATCTGATTGAGATTCCCTCTTTCTTGGGAATTTTTGGTCAACTTTGTGGGAAATTATAGACATCAAGTTGAAGAAGAGCACTGCTTTCCATCCATAAATTGACGGCCAGACTGAAGTAATCAACCACATAGTGGTACATCTGCTCCAAAGGTATTATTATAAGCATCCTAAGCTCTTTGATGAACAACTACACTATATTCAACATGCCTACAACCATGCCATACACTATTCAACACAAAATTTCCATTTGATACGTGTTTTGGTTATTTACCAAAGTCTCCTTTATAATTTGTTCTTTGGAAAGACTCTATGGGAGATGGACAGGTTTATGCACACAAGGCCTTAAACATCATACAGTAGATCCAGCTGATTCACCATGCAGTTCAAGAGTAGTTGGAAAAGATACAAGCCAAATGCAAGTCCATGCACTACCAACATCGAGTGGATCATGATTTCCAAGTAGGTGATCAAGTCTGGTTTCATATCAACAAGGACCGACTTCAAGGTGAAGGTAAAAATCTTAAATCACTGCGATATCGACCCTTCACAATTTTGGACAAAGTTGGTAATAATGCTTTTTGGTTAGATTTACCTCCATACATGAAGATTTATTCCATTATGAATGTGGACACTTTGAAATCCTACGATCCTCCAATGATAATGGATCAAGAAGAGAATGCCCATGTTCCATATGTTGTTGATTTTGCACATGAATACCTTGACGAGCAACAAGAAGACATCATATTTGATAGAAGAGTAGGGACTTCACAAAGGGGATATGCAGAATACCTTTATGTGGGTATTAAAGGAATGCATCGAAATAAAGCACGATGGATAAAGACCAAAAAGGTGAGGGAACTATACCCTCACTTAGTCGCTGAGTCAATTCAGGCTTTTGGCGATCCAAAATATTTTAGTGGGGAGGTTTGATCTAGGAGGATATCCCATATGACTGAAATTTTTATTCTTCAAATGATCAAGGAAAGGTTACAGTTTCATAGATTTTGCCGAGAGCTTTCCAATGATACCCATTTTCTCAAAATTGGAGTCCAAATGAGAATGTATGTCACTTTGAAGTTTTGACCTTGAAACAGTCGAGAGTCAAAAGTCGACATGTTCGTTGCTGACTATTGGTTGACAGGGCTGACTTCCAACCTCCGACGTTAATAGTCATGAGTTGGGAGTCATAGGGGATTTATTTTTCGATTGGATTGACAACACCGACTACCAACTTCCGAAGTTAGCATAGGAAAGTTGGCATCGGGTAGTCGAATCAATAAAATCGACATCATATAGTCATCATAGGAAATTTGACATTAGAGCCACTTGGAACGATGCATATCGAAGGTACAGATTTCTCGATATCATATTTGATCAATGGTTTTGGTTTAATCTATATATTCGACAACATATTTGATTTTCTAAATATGTGGAGATTTTTGGACGAGGGTATTTGGATTTGATCCTCATTTGATGCCATTTTACTCCCGATTTGGGCATGGATTCTTATCCTTTAGGAAATCTTGGGCATTGATATTGATTTTGTTCCAACTTGGGCACTTTATGCACATATATCTACTAGTAAAATCCTTATATTTAAGAGCTGCAGAGAGCGTTAGTCAGGATATAGGAAGAGGTCGAGTGTAGAAGCAAGCAACAGATAAGAAAACATAACATAGAAGGATTATAGAGAGACAATTAGACAGAGGATGGATTCACCAGTGCTTAAAGATACTATGTTCATAGGAACGCTTAAGGTATTGTGTTGGTGTTTATTCTTTGTACCAGTTGAGGTCGGACTCATGCATTCTCCATGTAATTGTTGTAATCATTTATTCCATTTGAAGAACTAATATATTGGTCACATTGAAAGTGGATTCAGATATGTAGGCATTCTAAAGACGACCTCCATTACCAAGTTACTATATTTAATTTCATGGTTGAAATCTATGCTTAAATTTCACAATGATGTCTGTATGTTCTCTTTAAATTTTACTATTACGCCTTATTCAAGTTTAGTAATTAAGCACAAATTCACATTTAAATTCTTGATTGGTTAAGTAAATATCCTAGCGTATTCGGATCAATAAATTTCCCCAAAAAGGGATTCATTCTTTTTGAAATTATTTTAGTGATGATCTTGTACAATGAATTACATAAATAAATCGACCTGTAATCATTAAAATTATTTTTTCTATCCTTTTTTGGGATAAGAGAAATATAGATTTCATTCAATTACTTGGAAACTGTCTCGTCCTTCTCGATTCATCAATAGCCTTAGACAATTCTTTCCGAAAAGGTTAAAAAAATGCAAATAGAACTCCATGGTCCACCCATTCGAGCCTGGACTTTTATCTTTTGGAAAATGTGTAAGAAATGTCTTTACCTCCTCCATAGTAATAGGAGCCCCTATAGACTATCCATCTTCCCAATTGAAAAAACCTGCGAAATTTCTGATAACTTTTAATTGATTTTCAAGATTTGAATTATTACTTTGATAATAAACATCTTTAAAGTGATATAGAAACAACTTTCAGGAATTTATTGTCATTGTAAATCTCATTCTGCTCCCCCTTTAAATCCCAAATATAATTGGCAATCTTCTCTGGTTAGCATATCGATTATTATTTTTTTGTATAATTATCTCCAACTTGCAACCGAACAACCCTACTCTTTTGTCTCCATTTTTCTTCCTTTAGTCACAAATATCATTTTTTTCACTCAAGTTTCAAAATATACTCTTTCTTATTAGATGAGAAAAAATATTCATCAATATTACCAGAAAGCTTCTCAATGTATTCCTCTATCTGAATCATCTCTATATCTTTTTTCTCCTTTTTTATCTCTTTCCCAATTCCTAACTTCATCCTTTAATAGAGATAACTTCCTCCCAATTCTATACAACGTAGAATAATGATTTGATTGAGACAAATGTTTCCATTTCCAATGTAAAAATTCACAAAAATCATGTTCCTTTAACCAAATAGGATTAAATTTAAACAGATAATGAATGAGTCCTCTATCAAAATCCAATTGTAGGATAATGGATTTGTGGTCTGAAATACTAATGGATTGGGACCAAGACTGATAACGACCAATTCCATCAAATAACTCTTCAGACATTAAGAAACTATGTAGCCTCTTAGCTATCCCAGCTTTACCACACCTACCCGTTGGAGACATTGACCACCATACACACTCTTTTTGGTCAATTTTGCCTAGTTAAACCACTATCCTAAGTATTATTGACTTAATTGACATCATAGGAGCACTGTATGACATCAGCATGAGCACACCCATGCCTACCTTCAGTCAAGGAGGCTAACTTAGCCTTCTCCTACATTCAAAGAGGCTAACTGGAGCACTCCGGGGGTGATCTGAGTGTCATTAATGCACTTTATTGCTAACTTATGGTTACAATCAGTTAAACAGAGCAGTGAAGGTGCCTCTCCTCATTAAATTGATTATTTAATGAACTGGATTCAACAGGGGTGCCTCCAACCACTTCTGATGTTCAGTTACACTTTGGTTAACCTCATCGGGGTTCATTGGATTCATTGAAGTGCTACCACTTGATGGCTGGCTTGCTATGACATGTGTTTGATCTCTTTCAGTTAAGAATCGGTCATTTATTGCACTCTGACTTCAGTTAGGGCTCAGTTGAGTCAATTAGGGTTTTGATCAGTGGTTAACTTGAGTGTTGACTGTGGCTTACATTTAGTTAAGCTAGACTCACTCATTCAATTCGAATGACCTCCTTAAGGATTCAAATTGCTAGTCATTCATGCTTGCAGCATGACATTGTATTGGATTACTCATTCTTTGTGTGAATATACAGTGCGGCTACTCATTCTGTAGCCCTTTTTCACCATTTTCATGAATTATTGTCATTAATCTATTGATGAGACTGTGTTTAGTCCCTAGATCACTGTGCAAGTTTAATATGGTATCAGATATCAGGGTGGGATGAAGCTCAGATCTCTCAAAAACAAGGTTTTTGACAGATCTTGCATGAAAATTGAGTAATAGCTCAAAAATCTAGCACTGCACTAGAAGCCAAGGCTTACCACTTAATACCCCAAGTAAGGAAATTGTTGATCAAGCTTGCTTGATTGACTATGCTGGGTGTGATGAAAGCCTAAAATGTGCAGGATTTCTGACCTTACGGTGCCCCTTTTGTTGTGATTTGCAAGTTTTAACAGGTACAACTTCGAATGGACTCATCAGTCCCTCTTCTCACCCCATTCACAAGCTATTCATAATGGAAGTTGAAGATGATTGCATCTATGAAGAGACAAGGTCTCTATGAGGTTTCTATTGGACTTGGAAAAGAGTCTTATGAGAATGAGAATTACTGGCTAAATTATGGTGATAGAGATTTTGGAGCAATATGTCTAGCCCTTTCTCCTAGCCTGCGCTACCTTATTGGTTCTACTAAATACCCAAAGGATCTCTAGACAAAATTGGACATAACCTTTGGCAAGCACAATGAGGATCATAATAGAACTTTGGAGATCACATCCAGCACCACAAGAGTTATTTACTCAAAAGTCTCGGCCTCTACTCTCTCTGATGAAGCTGTTCAAGATGAAGATGAAGCAGAATCTTCTACATAGGCAATTCGAATTGAAGAAAGTCTCCATGCAGTGACTCCTTCTCCTGATGCTTTGGAAGTTCATGAGATATATGATATCTCATCTCCTAATATTTCTGAGACGGAAGAAGACATTCGAATATCTGATATTGAAGAAAAACACTGCTGCATTTCCATGCAAACATTCATCGGTGATTTTCCTTTGAATTCTGTGCAAAATTTGCTAGTAATTGCTTCCGAAAGTGAAGAGAAATTTTATTTTTCTCCCTCTAATGTTGCTGCTGGTGTGCAAATATGTGATACCTTGGATATTTTGGAAGAAATATCAGATTACCAAAGTGATCCATTCACTCCCCATGATCTAGATCTTCCAGCAAATTCCTGCAGGAATGCATGCACCAAAAATCAGAATTTTGAAGAAGAAGAAAGCGGTGCATCCACCGTCTTGGTTAATCATTTATTTGAATCTGATATTAACCTTATTGGATCTGATATGATATTATTTAGATCTGATCTGATATTTCTTGTTTTAATATATCAAATTCATAATCTTTCAGTACTGCTTGTAGCTGTTCTCATCAACGGTGTGAAGAAACAAGTACCGCAAGTCTCCTACAAAACTGTTGCTGGGGATTTGATTTCTTTTCACAGTTTCGGATCTGTTGTGAAATTATTTAGATATGATTTAATTTTTGATCTGATATTATTTGGTTCATATTTTAAAATCCAAGAGTTTTCAGTCATGCTTGTAGTTGCTCTCACCAATTCCGGTTTCAAAAATCAAGTACCGCAGTTTCTTTTCAAAACTGCTGATGGGGATTTGGTGTTAGTTTCCTCATATGAGGTTGCTGATATTTTATTATGTGATTCATTAGCTATTTAAAAATCTATATCAGATTATGGAGCTCAAGCATTCTCTCTCCACAGTCCCAGGGCTTCTCTACCTTTGGTCACATGCTCATCTCCTTGCATAACTAGTAAAGAGGAAGACATTCTGCATCTACTTGGACACTTGCTCCTAAGATTTGGGGCTGATTTTACCACTCATGTTTTGTTGTTCAAGGCTGCAACATATCAGTTTCTTTAGTGTTCCACACATGCTTCGAATCCTCAAGAACCTTTGCTCTCTCTTCAAATGATTTCAGCTACTCTACATGGGTCCAGTTTTCACCGTGCAGCTGTTTATATTTCTGATTCAGTTGAGTGCATTGTTCTTCTTCCAAAGTGGAAGATTCCTCCAGACATATTCATTTAGTTTGGATTCATAGGTTCACATGCACAGTATCAGGATGTTGCTGCATAGAAGAACCAATTCTTGATTTACTGCTTAGTTTGAGGGGGGGTATTTTCCCATGAGGTTTTCCCCATTTCCTTGGTTATATTAAGCAGTTACTTTATTGTATAGGGTGACCTATGGCCTTTGTTTCCGGGGCCCTAGCATTTTTATGCACTTTATTTTTTCCACTCCTCCTGAGTATAGCTTAAGGGGGGGTGTTGGAGACATTGACCACCATACACACTCTTTTTGGTCAATTTGGCCTAGTTAAACCACTATCCTCAGTATTATTGACTTAAATGGCATTAGAGGAGCACTGTATGACATCAGCATGAGCACACCCATGCCTACCTTTAGTCAAGGAGGCTAACTTAGCCTTCTCCTACATTCAGAGAGGTTGATTGGAGCACTCCGGGGGTGATCTGAGTGTCATTAATGCACTTTATTGCTAACTGATGGTTACAATCAGTTAAATAGAGCAGTGAAGGCACCTCTCCTCATTAAATTGATTATTTAATGATTATTTAATGAACTGGAGTCAACAGGGGCGCCTCCAACCACTTCTGATGTTCAGTTACACTTCAGTTAACCTCATCGGGGTTCATTGGAGTCATTGAAGTGCTACCACTTGATGGTTGGCTTGCTGTGACATGTGTCTGGTCTCTTTTAGTGAAGACTCAGTCATTTATTTCACTCCGACTTCAGTTAGGGCTTAGTTGAGTCAATTAGGGTTTTGATTAGTGGTTAACTTGAGTGTTGACTATGGCTTACATTTATTTAAGCTAGAGTCACTCATTCAATTCGAATGACCTCCTTAAGGATTCGAATTGCTAGTCATTCATGCTTGCAGCATGACATTGTATTGGATTACTCATTCTTTGTGTGAATATACAATGCGGCTACTCATTCTGTAGCCCTTTTTCACCATTTTCATGAATTATTGTCATTAATCTATTGATGAGACTGTGTTTAGTCCCTAGATCACTGTGCAATTTTAATACTACCATTAGTCCAATTCGGAACAAGAACACTAGGTAATATGTCTACAAGCGTTGCCTCTTCAAACAAAGTACATAAAAAGTCCGATAGAGGATTAAATTATTTCCCTGCCCCCCAAGTCTCCTCTATTAACAAAGTCAAATTAATATCACGTGCTAGTATCAAAGAAACATCCGATAGAATACCAACCTGGGAAACAGGCTCCCAAAAATACTTCCTGTGTTGATAAGGCGCTCTATAAACATTTAGGATGCTAACCTTGTTGTTAAAACCCTTCAACAATTATACCTGTATCGGTAGAAAATGCCTTTAAATTAGCTACATTTGATTTCCAAGCCACAAGAGTTCCACCAGATAAAGCAGAAGAATCCAACACACATACATGCCATACAGGCTTCTGTTTCAAAAAATAATTGCAAGAATTTACATATGTTGTCATAGTCTCTTATAAAAGTACAATGTCAGGATGAACATTCTCAAATAATATCTTTAAGGTATATTTTTTATGGCCACTACCCAACCCACAGATGTTTAAGGAAAAAATATTCATTGGGGAACCCCTTCAAGGGTCGCATCATCTCTAAGATCTCATAAATCAGAAGAAATATGAGAACCAAAAACCCTTGAAAAGTCTCGATCAAATAGGAAAGAAACCCTAGGGTTTATAAATTTTGTCTCAACTTCACCAGAATCCACCTTTTTCAATTCAGACCCCTTACCTTTCTTTCCTTTTCTTGGATTTCTAATTGAAACATTTGCATTGAAATATATCAGAGTTGTGAATTTTACTTCTTTCTCATGTTTTAACCTAAAATCTATTTGTTGAAGAAGTAATTAATTGTTAGTTTATTTCTTGAAATTAATGGTGCAGACATAGTTTCGATGGTACGTCGTTTTTGAGTTTACAGGTCTTTAAATCTTAAAGCTATTTTGGTTTCTTAATAATGAATTTACTGTTATGACATGCTTTTCACAGAGTTTAGGTAATTTTATTGTATGCAACATTTGTTATTATTCTTGGAAAAAGAGTTTCGGTTCCTCAGTAAAAATAATGGATGTTTCTTTTAGCTTACATTACCTATTTTGGTTTTACGACTTTTCTAGTTAGGGTTTATCTACATATTTTATTTTATGTGCAAACTATATACGATTTGTTTAATTAATTAATAATAACATTAAAAAAAACATGAATGTCTCTTGTATGATTATCAAACACTAACTTAAACAAACTTTGCATAAATAACATTCAGAAAAACATGAACGTCTCTTGTATGATTATAAAACCCTACCTTAAACAAACTTTGTGTAAAGACACAGATTTATCATTTCTTGTCTATATATAAAGTAGATAAAATACTGATTATCAATGCAACTGTAATACGTGAATATTCAAGTAAAAATTAATCTTTCTCGACTAATATTTCGTACAGAATAAAAAGTAAACAAAGATGATTTGTCCATTAATGAACATGCCTAATTTTTAATAATATTAGTTCAATTCTAAGAAATATTCATAATGCAAAATCTTGTTCTGTAATATACTAGGGTTAGATAAGAATAAACGCATTTGAATGTATTTTGAGAAACAAAAATGGAGCAGTCACACTCCTCCTATCCTTCGAAACCTCGAAATTGTTTCCAATATGCAAGGCTTCCACCCCCTTGCCCAAAACCCCAGTTAGTTCTTTTCATGCACTCAAATTGGTCAAGTTTCCACCAATTCTTAGTTGAGGGCAGTTACTTACAAAGCCTAACACATTTCTAAGTGCTCACTAGCGGTTCTTATCTCCAGAGCCTAACACTATTCAAAGTGCTCAATGGCACCTCGGTGATACTTTTTCCATCATCCAAGATTGAGCCTACACTATGTTCTTAGTGTTCTCTGGCATCTCTCCTTTCTGCTTTTAACTTTCATATCTCATGAATAATCATGCAGCTCTATATTCATATCTTTTTGAACAATCATGCATCCCAACATTCATATCTCATGAATCAATCATGCAACTCTATATTCATATCTTTATGACACAATCATGCATGCTCTATATTCATATATTATAAATTTTGTTATTTGTCAATAAAGGAAAGACAATCAACACAATGCTCACAATTCCTAATCTCAGGAATACAAATCTCTATATGACTGTAATGAAAACATTCAAAAGCATATAGACCTAAATAGCATATAATAAAAAATTCGGGTACTTATCTTTTATTGTTTTTCATGCTCCCTCTTGATCTCTGCTTCCTTGCGGATATTACTAAGTCCCTCGGCCTTGATCTCTTTACAAATTTCAGTGCATGTAGAAGGTAGCGAATCTTAACATAATGAAACTAGGTCCCATGCAACCCGGAGCAAATGCTCTTCTTCAAGGAAGTCTTCTTCCAACGATCATCCTCTTCTTTGGATGAGATATTAACTCTATGAGGCTCTCATTATACACAAGATCCATCGAAATGATAATATCCAAACCACAAATCCTGGGGTTATACCATCAATTTGTCCACTTTGGGAAAATGACCATAACACGAATTCTGAGAATTTCATCTTCAAATACCTGATGTTATCTCTCAAACAATTACAATTTTTAAAATTTTTCTCACCATAACCTAACAACTCGTTTGGGAAGTGGGTTTTCAACCGTTTTTTTTATTCCTCATGGATTGATCAGAACGTCTCCATGAAACTTGTCTCCTGAAAGGTGGCGTAAATAGTACATATTGAATTGCTCTTGAATTCTCCCTGCATTGGATAGAGGCTACTCACTCACTGAGGCCACGTAGACATATATATCATGCTCGTTAAGAATGCATAATACCCTAGGCTTCCATGTGTTGAAGTCGAAAGCACCTTCAAGTTAGCCTTCCAGTTGGATGAAGATCGATGCCATGGCTCCAATATCTTTGCTCAATACTTCAAGATCTGTGTTGGATTTAGTTGCTTGCACAAACTAAACTCTTGAACACCCTCACTCAGATAACATGTTATTGTTTGAGAAAATATAAAGAAACTTGAACTTTAAAACTTTAATCCACAATTGCAGTGCAGATAGATCTCATCAACAATCCAAATACATAAGTAAATCAAACCATATAACACATGATTTACTCTAGGAAAAACCTCCACTCATTCAAATGATAAATAACCTAGCAAACAATCTTAGAGTATGATATTTAATTGTTAGAGAATGATTACAACACAATAGATGATTGCTTTTTCGAGAGAATAAGAGAGTAGGGATCAAATGGAACACTATGTTGATCTTGCCAAGTGCATAGTACTTTAATAACAAGTCAAATTAGTTCACACAAGGAAGGTAGCGGATATTTGCATGCTTCAGTAACTTGTTAACATTGAGAAAATTGTCTCATCTTCAACCATGCACCCCCACTAATTCACCGAGTTTAACTACCGCTAACTGAGTTGTTAACGGAATGAAATGAACTGAACGGAATTGCACGTAACTGGATTGAACTTAATGTAATTGAACAGAACTGGACAAGACTGAATGTAACTGAACATAACTAAATGTAACTGAACATAACTGAACAAAAGTGAATAAAACTAGTGCTTCTCCATCAGTGTCATCTTCAACAACCACTTGCATAAATTAAGGAGTTGATTCCTTAATTAACTGAAATTTGTTGATCATAATTAAGCCTCAATTGATGTCCTATCAATTTGAGTTCAGTTGGTGGCATACATGGGAAATTCAAATTCTCTCTCTATCTCTTTGCTCATATTAATTTTCTATGCATGGTCCATATGTGTTTTCAATAATTCTATATCATATCATACTCATAAGAATTGTTCCAAACCTATGATCATATGTATTACCCCATGTCATATAGTCACATGCTAAAGTAAATCACTCTAGGGGTAGCTAATCCCTAAAGGAGACTTGTAGCACATGTTGACCATGACTATACATACATCAAATAGTATATCCTCGAGAATTAATACAACATAAGTCATGTGAACTTAATACAACATAAGTTTCGGAATTTATACAACACAAGTCTCAGACCTTAACATAAGGTCATGCTCTTACCCATAAGATCCTAGTACAAGCATCTCTCCCGAATAGGATTTGATCAAGGTCCTAGCTTGATACAACATAAGCTCTTTAACTTAAAACAATAAGTTAGTGAAATTAATACAACATAATTTACAAACTTGACACAACAAGTCTCATGGAGAGGATCTGAACTTAATACAACATAAGTTTCAGACTTGACACAACAAGTCTTATGGATGAAGACTTCCGATGTTGTACATATAACACCTATCACATCAAATAAACATTGGAAAATTTCCACAGTCCAACATTATGGACCGAGACTTTTCTCTTTAGAAAACTACTTCAAAACAACTTCAATCTCACTTAAGGAAACAAGACCACCAATATCCTCACCTTCCTCTGAATAAAAAAAGGCAGGAAAATGGCTAATAACCTTCAGTTGTGCATCAATTTTACACAAACATGGAACCTTAAAATGATCACTAAAATGTGACTTTTCCAACACCTAAAGATCCACTTGGTATTTTACCACATTTCCCGATCCATCACACAACTCCCAAATGGAATTTTGATTCCTTCTACTAGAGGAAAAATTATGGAAAAATCTAGTATTATTGTCCCCCAGAGAAACCCAAAGTGCATGACTCTTCAGTCTCCATTCCATTTCAATAAGAGGGCCTTCTATTTTACAAATCCCTAATAGCCAATCTCTCCTCATTCAGAATGAAATCATCACTATTTTCTATAATGAACTTTATGTGATTATCAATGTTACAATAGTCTTCTCTATCCTTTTTCTTTTGATCCTTTATCCATCTGATAACATTCTTCTTCAAACATTTTAACTTCTGAACCAACATATCCATAGGGTTGTAGCCATCTGGAATCTTAACACTCTGCCAAATTCTTTTAACCATACTACAAAACTCCTCATTGAGCAACCAAGAGCTATTGAATTTAGAGGGATAATTACCATAATGTTTTATCCCATCCAATTGTAACAAAATAGGATAATGGTCCAAAATCATTTCCTTCTCAACCCAAGTCCTTTAGTTCTGTAAATATTGAAGTAGATTAGCATTAATCAAGAACCTATCCAAGTGCTTGAAAATCCCCTCCTATCCACATCCACCATTGGACCAGGTAGACTTCAATTTAATAGGTAACACATCCACCAGGTTAACTCTTTGGAATAAGTTTGAGAAAAAATCAACAGTTGGATCCAACCTAGCTAAATGACCCAAAATTTTTGCAGGGGACAAAGTGATATTTAGGTCACCTGCCAGAATTAAATTATTAATCCTTAACAAACCAGAATATTCCATCTTGTCCCAAAAACACTCCCTTTCTTTGTACTACCCATAACAGTTCAAAATTGTAAAGGATTGATAAAAAAATTTAAAGTATCCCTCCATAAAAAAACCCCCCATCAGTTTTATAAGGCTTAAAATCAACAAAATAAGGATTCCAACCAAACAACATTCCACTAGAAATCCCATTTGAATCTATGGCACAAAATTCTCAACTAGGAAACAATTTTGCCATTACCTCTATTGCATGTAATCCCATACACATTGTTTCTTGCAGTAAAATAACAACCGGGTCAATACAATTTAAATCTTAGATTGAGCCCTAACCTTCGCAACTCTACCCATACTACAAACATTTAATGAAAAAAAGGACATTAAGTCACCAAGTTTGAGGGCTGCTCTGCTCTAAGGGCCCGTGTTGAGGGGGAGAACCTTATATAAGCGAGAAGAAGTTGAGGCTTCAACAATTCACACAGACAAAGGCTTGTACTTAGAAACATAAGATGAGACTACCCCTCCTTTATTCTTTTTCTTTAAGTCAATTGTTGGATTTCCTTTGTCTTCATAATAGAATTTGTGGATGGTTGATTATAATTGCATAGAGAGTAAGAAGGTGCTTTACACTTTAGTATAGATTAATCATAAACATTTGTAATCAAATTTATTAAAGTGTGTATGATATGGAATTAAATAATATAAATAATAAATAAATAAATCTACTAATTTATTGTGATATGTAATTGAAAAAAATGACACCTTTGAATGTTTGATAAATTTGGGTTTAAACTAATAACATTCCTAATACATTAAAAAATTGAATTGCAAAATTCAAGAAAAACACAATAGAATTTATGTAGATTGTTGAAGGTGATAAAACTTATTATCGATGATCAATATTACTTCAAATATATCAATTATACTATGAATCCAAGGTGTTATGGGACTAGCTTGATTCCCAGTGTTTTCCACCGTCTCGACTGCCTGTGCGGCATCGACCGACACCTATCCGAGTTCAAGACCATCTTGATGGGAAGACTAGTGGACTACACCTCCTACGGAATACACTTACTCTTTTTCACCTAACACGTGTTATTGGTTACACTTGTTACTTAGACAATTTCCTTATGTTTCCATCCCACATCTTAACATGTGCTTAGCCAAACATACAAGTATAACAAATGCACCGAGTGACCGTAAACAAAAGACAATATAAGAGGTGGGCACCCAAACCGACACACCCAAAGAGTCTTTTTATAAGCAAGTTATAGTTACAATCAAATACTACAACCAAGGGTTGTCGCAGGTCAACCCACCTGTGGAACGCCCAATTCTAGCAAACTCCTCAAAGAGAAACCCTAAGATTTCTTGCTCACTCACAAGTCTGGTGCATTTTGCATTTTTGTTGTTGACTATATGACTTCCACCATTCATTTCGCATGCACCTTAAACATTCACACTAATCCCAACCTAGGCTAGGATCGCCTCTACAACCTTCCCTCTTCCCAATCAACAGACTTGGTCACAGCCAGTGACTCTTAGTCAAACTCCTTGTCCAACATGGTTCTTCTTGAATTCCATTAAGTCTAACTCACATGTTCCTTTTATACTTTCCTCTTGTACTGCGGGTCCACCCAAGGCTCGGATTTGTGGCACCCATAGTCGACATGATAAGTATGCCCCATGCTTTAACTTGTGCTTTACTCATGTTGTCGATATTCCTCCTCACTTGTATTCCGGGCACACACCCCTCTTGGTGTGCTCCAACCCCTATTGCATGCTCTTGCTGACATGCTTCTGCAAAGGGGCATCCATCCAACACCCTTCTCACAAACCATCTTATCATGCCTACTTTCCAACCAAACTTATGTTCAATCTTTAATTGCCATGCTAAGGCTTCAGGCCTCCAACCCATTTTCCTTGTGGACATTGTGTTAAGTTTTCTTAAGTTGCTTAGATGATATCTAAAAACAATTTTCACTAGCAGGATTACTGAAAGAACAACAAGTACATAAACACAAGAACACAAATATTTTCCTCGTAAAACCACAAGGGAGAACACCCTGCAAAACATCCTCAGTATAGAACTCAACCAGAGCATGTAAAACCCGGACAACTGGTTCTCTCTTCTTTTTGGCGCACTTGTTCTTATCTCTCTTGCAAACTTACTTGAGTGAGTGTGTACAAATGAAAGGGAGCGCCTCCCCATTTATATCCTTCACTTGACTTGACCTAGTACCTAATAGGGATGGATTGTCTAACTGACAAGGCCTACTTGTCTAGCAAGACACTAAAAATAAAATTTATTATAATCACACTTGGGTACTAATGAACTGACTTACATCCGAAGGTTTACAATGATTCTTTCAATGACTCTTACATGACCAAAATCATCTCTTGATGGAGGAATACAATCAATACATCTGGAATATATTTCGAAGTTACAATACTTTATCACTCCCCCTTAACTAGGAAGGTATTAAAACCAAAGTAGCAACTGCTACCATAACTGTACATCTGACTGGTGAGTCTCTATATGTCATAGGAATTTTTGGAACACCATCATACATATTCATCATCGATATCAGCTGGATCCTCTTCTGCAATCTCAGTATGTAAATACAGAATCATCTTCTATACGTACTGGATCATCTTCCATCACAACAGTATATGTATATTGAATCATCTTCTACAACATCAATTTTTGGATACTAAATCATCTTCTACCACATCAGTATGTGAATACTGAATCATCTTTTGCCACATAAGTACGTGAATACCAAATCATCTTGTGCCAACATCAGTATGTAAATACTAAAACATCATCTGCAACATCAATATACAAATACTGAAACATCATCTGAAACATTAGTATGCAAATACTGGAACATCATCTGCAACATCGGTATATAAATACTGAAACATCATCTGCAACATCAATATATAGATACTAAAACACCAATAACAAACTCATTAGCATGTTAGTGCTAAAAATAAAATCATCAATAAATGTTAGATCATCATCTGCATCACCAACATAGAGATGTTGGAACATCATCATCATCATCAACATAAAAATGTTGAAACAATCATCATTATCAGTATAGAAATACTGAAACAAACTCATCAAAAATCATTACAACAATCATCAGTATGAGAATACTGAACCTGCTACATCATTATAGGAATACTGAAACAATATCAACAATAATCTCAACAATCATCAATATAACAATACTGAAACTATCTCAGCAATCAACAATCATCAGTATAACAATACTAAAACTCTGTCAACAATCATCTCAACAATCATCAGTAAAACAATACTGAAACCACATCTTTCCCACTAACTATCTTGAAGCAGTATCACGGTGATTTCTCTGGTAGATCCATCCGGGCATTTTGTCTGACTTACTAACCCTTTCGAGTCAACAAGCCTAGTTATATAGATGGATCTTCCTAGGGACCAACAAGTCTTGTCCTGGATTACAAACCCACTTGGGTTAAACTGATATATCCAGACATACTAATCCCCCTAGGATCAACAAGCCTCATCTGAATTACTAACCCTTTCGGGCCAATAATCCTAGCTACCACCACTGCATCCTTCTATCATCTACCTTCACTCCCTCTTTCAAGAGAGGTCCTCAAACTTGTCTCGAAAGTATTCAAAGTTTACACGAGACACAGGCTTAGTCAACACATCTACCGCTTGTTCCTCTGTAGGAACATACTTGAGATTTACAACTACCTCATGAACAATATCCCAGATGAAATGATATCTAACTTCGACATGCTTTATCTTATAATGAAACACCGAGTTTTCTGTCATCTTGAGACAGCTCTAATTATTGGAAAGGATATTAGTAACATCTATCTCTTCATCAAATAATCATGCTAACATCTTGTGAAGCCATACTGCTTCACTACATGTTGAACATGTTGCAATGTTTACAAATTCTGTCGTACTAAGTGCAATAGTGGTATACTTTATACTGAACCAAGAGATCATATCTGATCATAGACTAAAGAAATATTCTGAAGTGCTCTTTATATATTTAGCACTTCTTTCCCAATCTGAATCTATAAATCCATGCAATCTGATCTCGCCATTGGATGCATATCTGAGACTATCATCTAAAGTCCCAATTAGGTGAATATGTTGGGATTCACCATATATTGACTTAAGGTGTTTACAACAAAACATATATATGGTTTTGTATTGGTTAAGTACATCAAAGAACCAATAATCGGTTGGTATAAGGTGGCATCAACTGCTTCCGAAGTATCATCATTCAATAACTTCAAATTTGTTGTCATCGGAGTAGTCATAGCCTTGCAATCTATCATTCCAAATCTCTTTAGGATTTATACTGCATATTTTCCTTGGTTTAGGAAAATATCATCTGGATATTACCATGCTTCAAGACCTAGAAAATAATGCATCATTCCAAGGTATTTCATCTCAAATTCTGCAACAAGCTTCTTCTTACATTCCTTGATGGGCATATATTCAACTGTCAAGAATAGATCATCTACATATAGTAGTAATACCATAAGACATCACCCTTAGCTTTAAGTAGAGGTTGGAATATTCTTTACTTTTGGTAAAGCCTAAGCTCATTAGGAATCCATCGATTCTTCCATACCATGCTCTGGGTGCTTGCTTTAACCAATACAATTCCTTCTTGAATCTACATACATGAGTTTTATGATTATTAGTCTCAAAACCTTGTGGTTGTTCTATATACACTTCTTCTTCTATCAATCCATTTAGAAAGGTTGTCTTTACATCCATCTAATGTAACTTCCACTTCATAGTGGATTCCAAGGAAATAATGGTTCTAATTGAGGTGTACCTAGCCACTGGTGCAAAGTTATCCTCATAGTCAATTCCTTCCTTCTGGGAGAACCCGTGAGCTACAAAACTTGCCTTGTACTTCTCTATACTACCATGTACCATGTGCTTAGTTTTGAATATCCATTTCAAGGATACCACTGACTTGTCTTTTGGTCTTGGTACTATTTCCCATACATCATTATTTATAATGGATTGGTATTCCTCAACCATTGCATCAACCCACTCCTTCTGTTTTAGTGCTTCTTCAAAACATGTTGGTTTTTTATCAACGAGATCACACATCAAAGATACATAACTAGGGTATGGATTTGGCTTCTTCCTTTCTCTGATGGTGCCTTCTGGGACACCATGTAATTTTGATTCTTCGATTACTTCACGAGCCCAGGAAGGTTTTCTCTTTTGTGAGATCATTTCACTGGGAAATTATCCAAGTCTATGAGTTTCTATCATATCATTATCCTTAGGCATCTGATCTTCGTCTTCATTCCTAACTGGTTTAGGAATTTTTGCACCTCTAGGAGTTTCATGATCCTTTTCATCTTCCTTATCTTTCTTTGATTTTCTAAAGGTTGTATATTCGTCAAAGGTAACATCTCTACTTAACTCAATTTGACGATATCCTGGTATATAGATACAATAAGCTTTTTATTGCTCACTATATCCTACAAACAATCCCTTCTTTCTTGAAGGATCTAACTTTGATATTTTCTCCTTGGGAATGTGTATGTATACCGAACAACAAAATGTATTTAGGTGACTTACTTCATGATTTTCTCTAGTAAACATCTCTTATGGAGTTTTGTTCCCAAGGGAACTGTGAGAGATTTTATTTTGTACATATACTGTTTTTCTGGTTGCTTCTTCCCATAGGTACATTGGTAGATATTGATCATGTATCATAGCTTTTGCAACGTCCATGATAGGTCTATTATTTCTTTTTGACACACCATTTTGTTGTGGATTATCTGGAATGGTGAGCTCCCTCTTAATCCCAGCTTCTTTGCAGTATTCATTGAATTCGCTTGATGTGAACTCTCCTCCATTATCTGAACTCAATATCTTGATCTTCTTTTCAAAGAGGTTTTCTACCAGGGCCTTAAACTCTTTAAAACTTTCAAACACTTCATACTTATTTTTCAAGAAGTATATCCAAGTCTTGTGGGAATAACCATCAATAAAGGAAGCATAGTAAACATACCCTCTTAATGAAGTGGTTTGCATTGGCCTGCATATATATGAGTGGATAATATATAAGATCCCTTTTGCTTTTCTGTCATTGTTTGGATAAGGGTTCTTAGTATTCTTTCTTTGTGCACATCCTTTGCACACTCCTTCATGATCTATCTGAATCTCTGGCAAAATAGTCGCAACCTTGCTCAAAATTGGCAATGATTTGTAGTGTATATGAGAAATTCTTATGTGCCATATCTAACATGGGCTTATGGTACTAATCATTAATGTTGAATATACATGTCCCTTTAATATGTAGAGTCTTCCTTCTTCAAATCCAATTACTACTACATCATTTATGCTTTTTCCTTTTGTCCACATGACAACTTCTCCATCCACAAAAGCAACTCTGAAGCCTTTGTTATCTAAGGATGATATAGAAAGAAGTTTCTTCTTTAGTCCTGGGACATACAAGACATACTTCATCTTCATGGAATTCCAAGAGTCCAACTTATAGGATGATTCTCCCATTCCGTTGATAGGGTATTGGGAATCATATCCCAGCATTACTTTGTGTGGGGATTCCTTTTGTAAAAGACATGAGAGTGAGTCCTTGAAACCTATCATGTGCTTGGAATAACCATTATCTGCTATCCAAGTGTCATTCCGTGGTGAGACTAAACCTGTGAGTGCAGAGATCAATATATATTATTCACAAGAGTCTTCGTCCTTCTTAGATTTCTCTTCATCTTCTTGATCATTGCCTTCAGCAGCATGGGCCTGAAATATTTTCATCTTTTTTACTCTTTCTTCTTTCATAGCATAGTTGATAGCAATGTGTCCCAACTTGTGACAAGTGAAGCATTCATAATTTGGGAAATATTTCTTGGTTTTCTTAAACCCTTGAGTATTTCTAGGAGGATGGTCATGACTCTTTCTCTTGTTCTTTCCTTTGGTATGGACAGTCAAGGCTTGATCCTCGTTGTCATTTAGATTTTCTTCTCTGGTTGCTATTATTTATTCTTTTTGAACACATTCTTCCCATAACTATTGGAACTTGGTTAGTTTCCTTCTTGAACACATTCCTCGGATAAAGGATTCCCAATTTCTTGGAAGACTATTCAAGGTGGACATTAAAACTTTTGCTTCTTCAACCATGTCACCAATAGATTCTAGATGTTCCTTGATTTGAGCTACTCTTGTAGAATAAGATTGCATGGTCTCTGACTTTTGAGCCCTTACACTTTTGAGGTGATTCCTCAAGGTGATCTTTCTATTGATGTTTCTTCCTTCAAATAGGCTGAATAGAGCATCACATATTTCTTTAGGTGTCTCCCTTGAGGATACTTGAGGGATCAAGTTATCTTTGATGGATTCAGCTATGATCCTTTTAGCCTTGATCATATCCTTCTTATATTTGGACTTAGCTTCAACTTCTTCTGGTTTTGGAACTTCCTCCTTTATAAATCCTTCTAGATAATTTTCTTCTAGGATGAACATGATCCGACACTCCCATGCTCTGAATTTTTCAGCACCTTCAATATTTTCATCTAGCTTGGTATTCTTTTTCATCTTAACATAATGAGAAATTCAAATGGAATAAGAAGGAGTAGTACTTACTTGATGAATACAACTTCTTGCTGACCTTCTTCTGGATGTCCTAGGGTTTGATGTAGAAACCCTAATTTTTTAGTCAGGATCATTGGTAGGGATGAGTGATTAAAAATATGTGCCTTCCCATGGTGAGTTAGACTGTATCTTTCTTTTTCTGAGATTGATGATGGAGTCTCAGGAAAAATGAAACCCTAGTTTGTCCCGGCATAGTGTTTGGTCCAAAACTGAAACTTCTTGGAATTCGGTTCTGTTTTCACAGAAAGATGCTCCCTTCAGGGGCGAGTTGAGTGAGCCCTATTTTCTGGTTGATCCGTCGAGGGATTTTTTCAGGGTAACAAACCCTAACTTTGCAATGTTTCCTTTCAGGGTGGCTTTGATACCATGTTTAGTTTTCTTAAGTTGCGTAGATGATATCTTAAAAAAAATTTCACTAGTAGGATCACTGAAAGAACAACAAGCATAGAAACACAAGAACACAAAGATTTTCCTTGGGGAAACCACAAGGGAGAAAACCTTTGCAAAACTTCCTCAGTATAGAACTCAACCAGAGCAGTGTAAAACCCAGACAATTGCTTCTCTCTTATTTCTGGTGCACTTGTTCTTATCTCTCTTACAAACTTGCTTGAGTGAGTGTGTAAAAATGAAGGGGAGTGCCTCCCTATTTATATTCTTCACTTGAATTGACCTAGGACCTAACATGGCTGACTTGTCTAGAAATACGCCAAAAATAACATTTATTATAATGACACTTGGGTACTATTGAACTGACTTACATCCAGAGGTTTACAATGATTCTTTTAATGACTCTTAGCATGACCAAACTCATATCCCTACGGAGGAATACAATCAATACATCTGGAATATCTTCCGAAGTTACAATACTTTAACACATTGTGGTGTGGGAATGCACCTATTCTTGGCTCGCTGACACGCCGCCTTAACCTTTTTCATTCTTGAATTCCCACTCCAACGTTCTCTTTCCCATGTCTTGTTTCCACTCACATTCATTTGCTAAGTCTTGTTCCCTCCCATCTCCCAACTTGGCATGCCCAACAATGTCGTGCTGGTGCCTATGCGCTGCTTAAGCATTTGGATGAGCTTCCATGCAAGTCTAAGATTGGGTGAGTGAGGTGGATACATAGAGCCCTGATATCCTCACTCACCTCAAGTAGTTGTTGAACCAACAACATTGCCATGACACTTCCCTGTCACCATAAACATCCATAGTTTCTCCTCTTATCACAATCCCTATCTACACATTTGTGTTCCTTGATATCCTCTTCTACAACCACTGTCATAATGGAGTCTTCCAAAGAAGCTCCTTTGGCACATGCTTCCACCCAACCTACTCTGTTGTTGGTACTTTTCAAACCATAAAAAGCCTCAGTATGACAAGCTTCGTACGTGACTGACTAATTGGGTAGCTAATTCAACTGTCCCACTAGACTCGATAAGAACAAACTTCGTCAAGCCATGACAAATTTTCCCTTCCACAATTTAGTTTGTAGCAATATGTGGTCCTTATATGTGGAAAATTATACATCTTTTTCTTCGTTATCACTGTGTTGCTTTCTCACAACTCTAACACTTCATACATCCCTTGCTCGGTCCGTCTTTATGCTTCCACACCACTTGGATGATTTTTTTCTAAGGCAACCTACCATGAGGTGACTATAGCCTCATTTCCCATTTCCAAGAAAATGAGCTATCTTGTTCACTCTTATCCTGGATAACCACATAGGTGGTAGCAAAGAACACCATCACAATAATTCTTAAAGGATTGTCCATCTAAATCACAACACCTATGCAAATATGCCACAAACAACCCCTCAAAAGGTTTTGGGCGCTTTCTCATGCGCTATTTATAGTACTACAAGCTATTTGAAGCAAGATGCTTACTTTGTTTGTTGTCATATTGTTGAAGGGTGCGTAGTGTGACTTCCACCTCCTTAGTGTCCCCTTTATTTGACTCGATGTGTAAGAGCGATTTCATTTGCAAGTAAATTTGAACTACCAATGTCTCCACTGAACTACAACCAACTTCCCTCAACTTTTCTGGTATTAGCTGGGACTCTAGGATCCCCATGGCATGTGTGAAAAGGATACAATGTCTATTGTATTGTGTGTCAGGAGACTCTCACTCTCACTGCAACTCTGCACTACCATCATTTCTATTGTAGGGACCTCTATCACCTCATCCTTCTTTGCATCTTGTTCGCACTCGTGCTAAAATTTTGAATGGGCGCCTACGGTAATTGGATGGTAGGAAGGGGTATAGGAAGAAATTTTTTGGCCTCGATGAATTCGAGTCACCACAAGGAAAGGTAGCACAGAGCAGTGGGTGTTGAATATTTTTCAATGGAGGATGTGCAGAAAGGATTGAGCTAGGAGGGCGTGCGAAATCCATGGCTCATTCGGTTTCCCAACGATCATGATCAGAGCGGGCCAGATCTACGACAGATATGCACCCTCATGGTGGGATATGTAGGGAACATAAGGGTGTGTCGAGTTCATGACCTTTGGGAAGGCCCAGACAGCTTAAACCGCCAGGATCTCCCATATCAAAACAATCTATGACATGGAACCTTTTTCTCCACCCCAAATTGCATGGTAAATAAGGCAGAGGATGGCTACGAAGTGGAGGAAGGCCCCACGTTCTTGAACGATGGATATCGAACAAGGAGAAAATCAATGGCCCTGGATGTCTTCATGGTGGAAAGGTGGACGAAGAATAAGGGAAGGAGGTAATGTGAAACCGCGTAGGGCCCCTTGTTTTCTACGATGGAGATTCAACGAGATGAGTGACCGACGACCTTGATCTATGTTGTGATAGATATTTGCGTGAAGGTTAGCCAGTGGGTGGATCAAGAAGTGGGGTAAGGGCCACCTAGTTGAATGAGCGAGATCGCTTGCGTAGGAAATCCATGGTCGAGATGCGTTTCGCTTGTCCAAAAGGTGTTGGTAAGGAGAATAAGGAAAAATACTGCGAAAGAGAGATCAAGGCAGGCAATATCAACACTTGGTCACATCCCAAGAGTCTGAAAACTGCCATCGAGCATGTGTAATGATGAGGAAATCTATCAACGAATTAGGCGACGGAGGGCAGGTATGGCCTTTACACATCATACGACGAGAAAGAAGGGGAACTAGGAGCTAGGACGTAACGTGATGCACAGGGAGTATATCGACGAAGCACCAAGCGTCAAATCCACACATCCCGAGAGGACCTGGAGCTGATTATAGGTGAGGTTGGAGGTCACTCCAGAAAATGATATCAGGAGTTCAGAGTTTTATGGGCGGTGTAGTTGGCATATTCACATAAGGGAAATTGGTTCAAAATCCCCAGTGATCATCTATGTTGTCATATTACTATTTGACGATGACGCATGTGAAGATTTGACTAGCACGCCTTGGAGCTTAACTGCCCTGCTCGATATAATGCCACAGTCAGAGCCATTCAAAGATGTAGAGAGTATGAATGCTAATAAAGAATAGGATGGCTACTAGGGCTCTTCTAAAGGTCCTGAGGGGTTCCAATGAGAGAGATGCTATGTATTTTGTGCTTAAGATACATGTTATCTAGGGTGACTTATTGGCCTGCAGGCGTTGTTTGGAAACCCAACCCCCATTGGGTCTTCGCACATTGACAGCTCCAGCCATCAAGGTAAAGACATCCGCTTCCCTAGAGAAATTTTCTGATGCGGGTGGAGACCATGTTTTCTTGATAGATCGCAATGCCACTTCGGTAGCAGTACCTAAATTTCTCGATCCTGAGAGCATTTCTCCAAAGCCTCCAGATAAGACCACGAACCCCATTACCATGGTACATAGTATCCATTTCTAGGGGTGGTGGGTATGAGCAAATGTTCAGACTCAGAAGGGAAGGATCAGAAGACTTCGTCATCATTGTCTTGGGCTCATATTTCCAACTTCATCTAGGATGATGACAATTCTCACGAAGTGCTGCGCTAACATGTCACGTAAGGAGTAGCTAGTCCCGGTAGAAGAAGATGACATGAATAACAAGCTCGTTAAAGATGTAGGGTTTCCAAATGATAGATTTTTCTTCTCCGGGTCCATGCAAATCAAGGCGCTACCAAGGGACATGGGTGTCGGGTAGTGGGGAAAATGCAGAAGGAACATAAACCTCCCTTCCAACTGTGAACACAGGCATAACATGTTTCTAGAACATGGGGAAACATGAAGGCCAGACACTGAAAGGGTCACTTCATGACTATTTTAGAACCTGCATAAGAGAAAGCACACAAGAGGAGCAAAGTCGTTAGTGCCAAAACGTCGCTATCAAAACAGGTGATCCTGCATTCAAACGCAGCAGTAATGTTTCGACCAACGTGCAAAATATACCATATTGCCTATTTTTTGTAATAAAATCGTGTCGAATCTGCCACCTTGGGCGGTTTGTTAGGATTTGAAATGAGTGTTTCGGGTTAATCTTGTATTTTGTAACCGTTTTTTATACCCTATTTCGGGAAGTATCCCAGGGGATAGTTTGCATGATAAATAGAACCTTCTCAGAGGAGCATAGAGGTTGGATTGATTTTCATTTTTTAGTCCTCAACGCCGATTTTGTAGCTCTGCAAACATTTTTGGGAGTAGTAATGAATATATTTCCCTGTGGTTATGAGATTCATCACGATGTATGTGTTTAGTCTGTGTTCTCTGTTATGCCATTTTCACGTATGTTATTTCTTCCAATACATTTCTAGATTAGTATGGGGGAATTCTCTCTTAGTTAAGCACTCCTGCATCAGAAAATCGTATTTGCAATGTGACTATAATAGCTGCTATAGAATTCATCCATTGATAGGTTCTCTGTTTCAGCTATTTCCCTTCGTTATTTTCTACTAAAAGTGTTCTCAAAGATTCATCCTTGATATATGCCTCTATTTTTCATCGGGCTCATTCCTTATTTCTGTTTGTCGTCGATTTAAATCTATTTGATTGAATGTTGCGCTTACTTTGCTTCATAAAACATAAGAGAAACTCATTGTTCATTATCTACTGTAATGTCCTTGAATGTTTCATAATATGACTCCATCGCCCAATGGTTTTGATATTTGTTTATCTTTCAATATTTTAATTTACAATTGTCTTGTTACTAGCAAAAATCTAGTCTTTTGCGTGCTTGTTTAAATATAAATGTGTATGTGAATGTTACAATGACAAGAGAGATCCCTCTCTGACTGTATTGGATAGAATGTAGTCTAAAGATGGTTTGAAATGGTTACCCCTGTGACTTCCTACCACAACCATAGTAAAATTACAGGGTGCTAACACATCTGCCTTTGGATCTTCTACCCATTGAACAAACTGTTGGTCAAGTTCTTCCTCACCTTGGCCATGATCAAGACCTTGATTTCCTTATCGAATTGATTCCTCCTCTTAAGCGTCTTGGATGAACTCATTGTCACTTAAGCCTTTCGTTGACTCACTTGAAGTGTGCTCTTCCATGATGTCTGCCACAATCATTGATACAATTTCTGACTTGTCTTCAACGTTCTACTGATGGTCTATCAGAACACATAGAAACTCAACCTGCCTTGCCACCAAGTCCGCTTTAACCTTCAAGTCTACCAAATTTTCAGCTATGTAATCAATTGACTCTTCCTTCTTCTCATATGGCTTCTTGTTTTCCGTTTATTCCTTCTATTGTGTGTTGCCACTAAGTTGCTTCGCGGGTGTGCTAGTCGCTCTAGCCAACTGCATAGAGGACATCCTAGGCATTCTCCCAGGAGTGTTTATTGGAAACATTAGAACACTCAAAGTCTGGGTTTATCCCATGAACACCAAACTTCTTGTGAAGGGTACGGGAAATTCATTTTCCAACTTTAAGAAGTCCTACTCCAAGATCAAAGATTGATAGTTCAATGGATCCACCTCTAAGTCCATCTTACCGAACCAATTCCCTATATTTAACGATGCTTCACAAACTCTCCTGTCAACATGATTCACTGATGAATTCACCACTCATGCCATCATTGAATTCAACCTTACTGTGGAGTGAAGCTATGGTCTTGTTTCTCACAAAGTATGGGTCATGCCAATATCCACCAATGCTTCTACCCTCAACTCGTGACCTCAAAACAGAGACCCTACTTGTCTCCATTGCATGACTCAACCACTACCAAATTTCCTAGGGACACATTCAATGCCTTGACCTCTTCCAGCTACTCCTCGAAAGGCTAGTGTACTTGGGTTGCACCCAAGTCTACACACACCTTGGTTGAACAATCCTGGGATGCCTTCAACCATTCTCTCAACTCTTACGTCCACAGAAAAACTCTTGTGAAATGTTCCTCTCCTCATATGTAACAGACTTCTTTGCTTGGCCTCTTTGATGCCTTCGGCTGCCTCTGCGTCGGTCCTTCCTAGGTGTCATCCATCATATAGAGTGACCCCATCCTGGCCACTTTCCAAGATTCAACTTGGTCTGCCAACACTTGCATCTTTCGAATCTCATTTTTTCCTTTTTCCTGTAGCTGATTCATCCTAACATCATGCTCCTGGAATGCCTGCCACAAGCTTCTCTTAATGGATTCCAAGGTGGCTTTCCAAGCTTCCTTCTCTTGTTGCAGTTCATGTTGTTTCTTTTTCCAATCATCTGCACTATGAATCAATTTGAAAAATACCCAATTCACCTGAAGTCCAACTTCAAATATTCCTTACTCGACTTATTTTCCTACACTTTGCCAATTTTTTATTGGCAAGTGCTTTGCAAGCATTTTTGTCCGCACACTTGGTCACCACTTGTGCCAAGTTATGGTTGGACTAAGAAGTTATTCAGGGAGAGTAAAATCTTGTAGGTTCATATTACAAGACAAAAGATTTGTAGATGGTAGTTTGCTCATTGCTCAAGGTTTGAATTGGAGTTAAATTTTTAAGTTTGTTTTAGTAATTTTGGCAACTTAATTTTTTGCATTAATATGTGGAGATAGTCATATTTGATCAGACTTGATTCTAATCTTTAATTTAATTTAGATCACTCAAATTTATACACCAAATATTTATTTTATATTTAATTGAAATTTAATTATGTTTTTGAAATTTTAATCTCTATAAATCCTAAAACTCTACATATTTATAATCTTTTTTTTTATTAGAAGTTAAAAGTAATATATTGCAAGCATTGTAAGTTCTTGCATATGGATTGAAATGGTTTGTTTACGAGTTTTTTTTTTAATTAAAGAAGAGTAGACATCCTAAGATAATGTATAACTTGTATATATATTTGAGATTTATATAATAATTCTTTTTTCAACATAATTTAATAAACCATAAAATCATTTTTTTATTAGGAAATTAAATTTCTTTTCATAATTAAGTGTTTTTTTAAAGCTCCATTCGACAATATATTGATTGTTGGCTAAAAAATACATCCGGTATTAGGGAGAAACAAGACCAACGAATAAGTGTTTTCTAGTTAAAATTTAAGGCAAAAAAATAGAGCTAATGCTTCATATCAAAGAACATATAACACTGTGTCTATTTACCTAATGGTACTAAATATAGTTTCCTATTGTGTTTACCATAAATATAATAAAGCATAACATGTTATATGAAACTAACAAAAAATCAAATATAAAACATAAATATAAGGTTGTGAATCATTAAAGATGGCCACTGTAAGCACATTAGGTTTATCCTTTGTTGTGCTAGTTTGGCCATGAATGACACATTCCATGAAAACCATGCTAATGGTGGATTTGTTCGTCACTTCCATCTTCTCTCCCAAGTCTACATGAGTATTAGCCAATAGTTTGATGGTTTCCTCCATGCTCTGAAGTTGCCCCTCGGTTTCCTAATGGTATAGTTGAGTTGTATTTTTCTCCTCTGCGATATCCATCACATATTTGCTTAGTTGTATTTTTCTCGTCTATGATATCCATCACATCTTTGATTAGGAGGATTTTGACATGTCAGTACATAGTAATGGTTATCATGTAATTTTTTTCACAAGTTCAAGAGGTATCACCGTCCTCAATTATCTTCCCTAGGCTAGCCTAAATGTCCTTAGGATTTAACATCTCCCATTGTTATGCCACCCAGTCTTCTATACCTTTGATTCTCTGTTGGTGTAATATACCAAACTGGTGGAATTTGATGTCATGTTGGGTTTGTTGTATTATTTGGTATTTGTTTAAGGGTTTGACATGCAAATTTTACAAATAACAGGTTTGCATGGACAATAATAATGTTGCATGACCCAAATATAAACAAGATAATCAAATTTACAATGTAATTAAGCTCAAAAACAATTCATGGACATACCGTATGAATTTATTTGAGTTTTTTTTACATTACAAAGATAACATGCACTCCATGCATAAAATAGTGCTTCTCATGCTTCAACAATAGTGCTTGTATGTGTTAAAATAATGTAACTTCGGAAGATATTCTAGATGTAGTGTATTCCTCCTTCTAGAGATGATTTTGGTCTTGTTAGAGTCATTGAAGGATGCAATGTAAACCTCCAAATGTAAGTCAGGTCAATAGTACCCAAGTGTCCATATAATAAATGTTATTTGTGGTGTCCAGTTGGGAAAATCAGCCCCACCAAGTTAGAGGTCAAGTCAATAGAAGAATATCAATAGGGAGGCGCTCCCCTTTATTTGTACTCAGTCACTCAAGCATTTTTACAAGAGAGAGAAGAACTAGTACGCTAGAAAGAAGTTAGAAGTAGTTGTCTGGGTTTTACACTGCTCTGGTCGAGATTTTGTAATGAGGAAGTTTTGCGGGGTTTTCTCCCTTGTGGTTTCCCCAAGGAAAATCTTTGCGTTCTTGTGTTCTTATGTTTTCTATGCATGTTGTTCTTTTAGTGATCTTCTAGTAATTTTTTTTAATATATCATCTAAGAAAATTGAGAAAACTTAACATGGTATTAGAGCCAAGCTGAAAGGAAGCACTGCACAACTAGGGTTTGTCATTCTGAAAAAATCCCTCGACATATCAGCCATGAAATAGGGATCCCTCAACTCGCCCTTGAAGAGCGCATCTTTTTGTGAAGTGACAGATCCATAATCTAAGAAGTTTCAGTTTTTGACAATTTACTGCTGCCGGGACAAACTAGGGTTTCAAATTTTACGAGACTCCATCATCAATATCAGGAAAATCAAGTTACAGTATACCTTGCCTCAGGGAGGCACATATTTTACACCTCTCAACCATATTAGGGTTTTGAGTTGAGAAATTAGGGTTTCTACATCAAACCCTAGGTCAACCAGAAGGAGGTCAACCAGGAACTATTTTCTTCAAGTAAGTACTCTTCCTCCTTGTTCCATTTGAAGTTTTCATTCTGTTGAAGATGACCAAGAACAACAAGCTAGATGAAAATCTTGAAGGTGCTAAAACATTCTGAGCATGGAAGTATATGATCATGCTCATCCCGCAAGAGAATGATCTAGACAAGCTTGTAAAGGAGGAAGTGAAATAACTAGAAGAGGAGGAGGCTACGTCCAAGCATAAGAAGGATATGATCATAACCAAAAGGATCATAGCTGAATCCATCAAGGATAACTTGATTCCTTAAGTATCATCAATGGAAACTCCAAAATAAATTTGGTATGCTCTCTCCAGTCTATTTGAAGGAAGAAACATCAACTAGAAAATGACTCCGAGGAATCACCTCAAAAGTAAGAGACCATGCAATCTTACTTTTCAAGAGTAGCTCAAATTAGGGATCAACTAGAAGTCGTTGGTGATACAATAGAGGAAGCATAAATTGTGATGACCACCTTAAATGGTCTCCCAAGAGATTGGGAAGATTTTATTCAAGGAATATGTTCAAGAAGGAAACTAACTAAATTTAGGAATCTATGGGAAGAATGTGTCCAAGAAGAAGAAAGAATCTCAACCAGAGAAGTGAATCTAAATGACAATGAAGATCAAGCCTTGACAACTCATGCCAAAGGAAAGTACAAAAGGAAGAGTCATGATCATCCTCATAAGACTCGAGGGTTCACAAGACCCAAGAAAGACTTCTCAAATTATGAGTGATTCACTTGTCATAAGTTGGGACACATTGCCATCAATTGTCCCATGAAAGCAAAAAGAGTTAAAAAGATGAAAAGATTCCAAGCTCATGTTGCTGAAGATAGTGATTAAGAAGTTGAAGAGGAAGCAAAGAAGGATGAAGAATTAAGTGAAGAATATACATTGATCTCTGCCCTAACAGGATCAGTCTCACCAGGAAATGACAACTAGTTAGTAGACAGTGGTGCATCCAAGCACATGACTAGTTGCAAGGACTCAGTATCATGCCTTGTACAAAAAAGATAACCACACAAAGTAGTTCTTAGAAATGATTCCCAATATCTTATCAAAGGAATGGGAGAAGCATCCTATAAGTTGGACTCTGGAAAGTCAAAGAAGATGAAAGATGTCCTATATGTCCCTGGACTAAATAAGAACCTCCTATCTATTTCATCTTTAGACAAGAGAGCATTCAAGTTTCCTTCATAGATGGAAAAGTCCTCATGTGGTCAAAAGGAAAGACCATAAATGATGCAGTAGAAATTGGAATTGAAGAAGGAGGACTCTACAAAATGAAGGGACATGCATATTCAACATTAGCAACCAGTACAATAAATCCATGTGAGCTTTTGCACAGAAGGCTTGCTCATATTCATTACAAAGCTCTACCTATAATAATCAAGGTTGTGACTGATATACCAGAAATTTAGATAGAACACGAAGTATGAAAAGGATGTGCACAAGGAAAGAATACTAAGAATACCTATCCAAAAAGTGACATGAAAGCAAAATGGATATTAGATATTATCCATTCAGATATATGTGGGCCAATGCAAACAACTTCATTAAGTGTGTATGTTTACTATGCTTCTTTTATTGATGACTACTCCCGCAAGACTTGGATATAGTTTTTGAAAAAGAAGGATGAAGTGTTTGAAAGGTTTAAATAATTTAAGGCCCTAGTAGAAAATCTCTCTTAGAGGAAAATAAAGATTTTGAGGTTAGATAATGGATGCGAATTCACATCAAATGAATTCAATGATTTTTGCAACAAAGCTGGGATTAAGAGGGAGCTCACCATTTACTATAATCCTCAATAAAATGGCATGGTAGAAAGAAAGAATAGATATATCATGGAAGCAGTAAAATCTATGATACATGATCAAGATCTACCAACGTACCTATGGGCAGAAGCAGCTAGAACAACATTATATGTACAAAATATAATCTCCCACAGTGCCCTTGGGAACAAAACCCCAAAAGAAATGTTTTTCGGAGAATATCCTAAGGTGATTCACCTAAAGATATTTCGTTTTCCTGTGTACATTCATATTTCCAAGGAGAAAAGAACAAAGCTAGATCCTTTAGAAAAGAAGGGTTTGTTTGTAGGATATAGAGAATAGTTAAAATCCTATCGAATCTATATCCCAGGATACCATCATATTGAACTTAGCAGCGATGTAACATTTGACGAAGATATAGCTTTCAGAAAGTCGAAGAAAGATAAGGAAGATGAAGAGGAACATGAAACTCCCAAAGCTGTAGAAAGTCCTAAACCAGTTAGGAATGAAGAAGACAGTCAAATACCTAAGGATCGTGATATGATTGAACCTCAGTTTCCAGAAGAATTACCTAGTGAAATTACTTCTCGAAAGAGAAAGACTACCTAGGCCCGTGATGTAATTGAAGAAGCAAAAAGGCATGGTGTCTTAAAAGGAACCATTAGAGAAATAAATAATCCAAATTCATATCCTAGTTATATGGCTTTGATGAGCGATCTAGTTGATTAGAAACCAACATGTTTTGAAGAAGCAACAAAGAAGAAGGAATGGGTTGATGCAATGGTAAAGGAATACCAATCCATAATAAAGAATGATGCATGGGAAATAGTACCAAGACCAGAAGACAAGTTAGTGGTATCCTCGAAGTGGATCTTCAAAACAAATCATTCCGCAGATGGTAGTATAGAAAATTACAAGGAAAGATTCGTAGCTAGAGGGTTCTCCCAAAAGGAAGGAATTGACTATGAAGAGATCTTTGCTCCAGTAGCTAGGTACAATTCAATTAGAACTATCATTTCCTTGGCATCCAAAAAGAAGTGGAAGTTACATCAGATGGATGCAAAGACAACTTTTCTAAATGGCTTGATAGAAGAAGAAGTGTATATCGAACAACCGCAAGGTTTCGAGACTGACAATCGAGAATCTTATGTATGCAAAATTAATAAAGCATTGTATGGGCTAAACCAAGAACCTAGAACATGGTACATAAGAATAGATGGATTCCTGATGAGTTTAGGCTTTACTAAGAGTAAGGAAAATTCTAACCTTTTCTATAAGGTTGAGGATGATGGGCTTATGATATTACTATTATATGTGGATGACTTATTCTTAACGGGAGAATATAATCCCATCAATGAATGCAAGAAGAAGATTGATGCATAATTTGATATGAAAGACCTTGGAATGATGCACTACTTTCTAGGTCTTGAAGTTTGGCAATATCCATATGAGATTTTCCTGAACCAAGGAAAATATACAGTGGGAATTCTAAAGAGGTTTGGAATGTTAGATTGTAAGGACATGACTACTTCGCTGACAACAAAATTGAAGTTATTGAAAGATGATACATTCAAAAACTGTAGATGCCACCTTGTATATACAGATTATTGGCTCACTGATGTACTTAAACAATACAAGGCTAGATATATGTTTTGTTGTAAACACACTAAGTCAGTACATGGTGAATCCCAAGCATATTCACCTAATAGGAGCAAAACATGTGATGAGGTATCTAAAGGGAACTTTAGATTATGGGCTCAGATATACATCAGATGGTGAGATTAGACTACATGGGTTCATAGGCTCATATTGGGAAGGAAGTGATAAAGACAGAAAGAGCACCTCAGGATGTTGTTTTAGTTTGGGATCAGGCATGATCTCATGGTTTAGTAGAAAGCAGACCAGTATTGCACTTAGCATAGAAGAAGCAGAATACATTATTGCTTGTTCATCTTGTAGTGAAGCAGTATGGATTCCGAAGATGTTGGAAAGTTTATTTGATGAAGAGATATATGTTACTAATATCCTTTGTGATAATCAGAGTTTTATCAAGATGACATAAAATCCAGTATTTCATGATAAGTCAAAACACATTGAAGTGAGATACCACTTCATTCGGGACATGGGTCAGAAAGGAGATACAAAGCTCAAGTATGTTCCTACAAAGGAACAAGTGGCAAATGTGTTGAATAAGCCTCTAGCTCATGTAAAGTTTGAATACTTTTGAGACAATCTTGGTGTAGTCCAAAAGGACCTCTCTTGAAAGAGGGAGTTGCTTTAGATGGAAGAAGGATGCAGTGGTGAGCAACTCAGTCTAGAGTAGGGTAATTTTGGCTAGGATTGTTTATCCTAAAAGGGTTATTCAGATGAGGCTTATTGATCCTAGGGGGATTAGTATGTCTGGCTAGATCAGTTTCACCTAAGTGGGTTTGTAAGCCAGGACAAGGATCGTTGGTCCCCGGGAAGATCCATCTATCTAACTAGGCTTGCTGGCTCGAAAGGGTTAGTAAGTTAGACCAAATTCCTGGGTGGATCTATCAGAGAACTCACCATGATGCTGCTCCAAGATAGTTAGAGGGCGGGATGGTTTTTACAGTATTGCTATACTATTGATTGATGAGATATTTGCTTTCAGTAGTGTTATATTGATGACTGTTGATATGTTTAGTTCAATATTGTTATACTAATGACTGCTGAGATGATTGGTTCAACATTGGTATGATGATTGTTGAGATGGTTGTGTTAGCATTGGAATTGAACCAAAGCCTTGTGAAGGCTAGCTCCCAGGTAATAGCAGAACCACTTTTGAAGAGAAAACTGGCCTTCTACTCTTCCGAGAGGGATCTCTCACCAAATATTAACAATGTCAGATATGTACAAGTAAAAATATGAATTTTTTGTAAGGGTGGTTGAAACAGAGCATAGAACCATTGAGCGATGGAGTCAAGATGTGTAACAGAAACAAACAGAACTTATGCAGGTGATTTTAACACATAGGCAAGGTAGCCATTCGGTCATATTCAATTTATAATTGTTTGGTGGAAAAGGAAGAGCAAGAACAAACCATTAACACATAGCATTAAGGAATGAATTTTGTATTAACTTTAGAATAACGCTTTAGTGGATATCTAAAACAACAAACGGAGCATGGTATGTATGAATTCCAAACTGTTATACACTTATTTCAGACATGAAAGAAAACATAATGGGGGAGATAAACTGGAAAAAATTCACATGAGAAAGGAAGTAATAGACTGTAACACAAACAACACATGAATCCCTATGAAAAACATCGACTTCGGCTCTGCAACTTTATTAGAAAACTCTTGAAAGCATACAACACAAAGCTACATTGGTTCCAACCTTTTCTCCTTCTTTAGGAGGTAAATTTATAGTATTTTGGACTTCCTAAACCGACATTCGGGAATCAAAATTTGTTACAACTGAAGAACGACTTCTAACAAACTATAATATGGAGTATCTGCCACAATTTACATAAAACTGAAAAATGAAATGTGGACTGCGGGAGAAAATATGCGTAAGATACTTTTATGTATCCTCCGGTTGGTGACAGTTGTACAAAGCTCTGGGAGATGTGATCATAGGAGGGGTGTGTCCATGGATAAAATTTCCTGTATCACTGTCATTACCACCTCTATTGTTGCGTCCTGAACTTGTTCCACCTGTATTGCTGAATTGACCTCCATTGATCAGGACCAGGGAAAGTCGTGACAACCATGTCAAGTGTTTGTACTTTGAGTTCCATAATTTGTGTGTATGAGGCCTCAGGTGCTCTAGAACATGTGGCTTTAAAATCAAACAGCAGTTCAAATTCACTAGCCAACTTATCGAAAATAGTCCTTCCTGACAAGGATTGTTGCATGTCTCGAAACTTGCTGTTGTCTAATCGACAACTAACCAATCGCTCTAGATAGTATTTTTGAGACAATAAGGGTCCCTTTTCTTCCCAGAAGAAAGGAATAACTCTGTCTACCAATGGCTTAAATAACTTGATAACCTCCTTGACCTTGTGATCAATAATGCCAATTTTGGCCTGGACAGTGTCCAGCATCCTATGTTTAGCAATTACCTTTCTAGCCCCAGAGATGATAGAAACTCTATTTTGGATATTATACCGGTTGGCTAGATCATCTGACAAGGCGCTTAGAAAAGAAATAGCATTTTCTGTTGTCACTGTGGTTCTTTTCTGCACTTCTCCAAATACTGTCGAAACCTTTTTCTTGGCCTCTGTCAAAGCATCTTCCTGATCTGTGATGAAATCTATATAATGTCTGAACGTCTTAGCTTCTGCAATGATTTGATCCCAAATCAAATGTCTATCACCATGTATGCGGTCGAGGTGTTTGTCAATCTTGAGGCTCTAGAAAAGACAAACCTTTCCAACTCCATGTAGACCCTTTTATAGTTTTCTATACCACGTAATCTCTGTGCCTTTTCTATGCAGCCTGCACCATAGATATTCCCCCTTGCGATCTGAGCCTTGGATATGCAAGAGTGTTCCTCACTGCCAGTATGTGTAGCTTAATTTGGGAAAATTGACCTCCATCGTCGATCTCCAAATTTCCTTCATTGAGGTCGTTCATGTCTGAAAACTTTAACATTCCACTGATTTATCCTTCCTTGGTGTTCCTTGATCCGGTGACCAACTCTAGATCACAGTATTTTTCTTATCCATCGATCAAGATCGACCTCCCCTCGTGACTGTCAATCGGAGCAGACCATACCACTTTTCATGATTTGCGATCCTGACCCTATCCGCGCTGGTTCAAATCACAAAATGAACCACGACCGTAGATCTATCCCTGCCTTTGTCTTGACCGTTGATCTTTGCAACTAGTACCACTTTTCGTTATTTGGAATCACGACCTTATCCGTGCTAGTTCGGAATGTGAAATCATCTATGGCCGTAGATCTGCTCATACTCTTATCTCAACCATCAGATGCCTCCACCCTTTAATCCATTTCGCGATTTGGAAAAGTGGTTTTGGTTGAGCACATCTGTTGCACGAAATGCCTCGGTGCCATTGATATGTCTTTAGATTAATCTCATCCTTCCATTATGGTTCCCATTTAACGCACTCTGCACATCCAACGACCACGCTTTACCCTGCATCTTTGATCCGTGAAATGCCTTTTCTACCATCAATCACCTCATTCCTACTGCAGCTTGTCGCAGAGGCAGAATGCCACTCCGCAGACACCTTCAGTGCCCTGCAAACTCTGAGGATTCCTTCCCAATACCTTCTAATAAGGTCTTTTCCCCAAACATCTCCCATAATCAAAAAATTTGAATATGGTGTTAACAGGTTGATTCAATATTGTTATACTGATGATTGATTGAGATGTATGCTTCAATATTGTTATACTTATGATAGTTTCAGTATTGTTATACCGATGATTGATTGATATATATGCTTCACTATTTTTATACTGATGATAGTTTCTGTATTGATTATACTAATGCTTGATGAGATGTTTACAATGTTGTCACACTGTTGATTGTTGAGATGTTTGCAGTGTTGTCACACTGATGATTGTTGAGATGTGTTGTCACACTGATGATTGTGGATATGATTGCTGAGATGCTTGAATGATGATTGACGAGATGATAGACTGATAGATATTGAGATTTTTATTGAGATAGTTTCAGTGTTGTTACACTGATTGATGTGATAGTTTTAGTATTCCTATACTAATGTGACAGATTCAGTATCTCTATACTAATGATGATGTTTATGATGATGATGTCCCAACATCTCTATGCCGGTAATGTAGATGATGATCTAGCACTATAGATGATTTGGTTTTTATCATTAACACACTAATGATGTTGTTGACTATTTCAATATTTACATACTGCTGATGCACATGATGATATTTTAGTATTCCCATACCAAAGATACAGATGATGATGTTTCAGTATTTACTTACTGAAGATGCAGATTATGGTGGTTCAGTATTTAGATACTGAAGATGCAAATGATGATACCTATGATGCAGATGATGATGTTTTCAACATTCACATACTGGAGATGTAGATGATGATGGTTCAATATTGACATACTAAAGATGCAAATGATGATGGTTCAGATGATGATGTTACAGATGATGGATCAGTGTTTACACACTGATGTTGGCAAGTGGATGATTCAGAAGATGTTCCAGTATTCACATACTGACACTATCGAAGATGGTCCAGAAGATGAAGCAACGGATGATGGTTATCCAGAAGATGATTCAACATTCATATGTTGATGTTGCAAGAGATGGTACAGAACATGACAAGAAGATGATTGAAGAAAGATGATTGCATAAGAAGATCCAACTAAGATTGATGATGAAGATGTATGATGGTGTATCAAAACTTCTTATGACATATAGAGTCTCACCAGTCAGTTGTACAATTGTAATAGTAGCAGTTGCTATTACGGTTGAATACCTTCCTAGTTAAGAGGGATTGTTAAAATAATGTAACTTCAGAAGATATTCTAGATGTATTGTATTCCTCTTTCCGGAGATGAGTTTGGTCTTGTTAGAGTCAATGAAGGATGCAATGTAAATCTCCGAATGTAATTCGGGTCAATAGTACCCAAGTGTCAATATAATAAATGTTATTTGTGGTGTCTAGTTGGACAAGTCGGCCCAGTCAGCTAGTGAAGTCGGCCCCACCAAGTTAGAGTTCAATTCAACATAAGAATATAAATAGGGAGGCGCTCCCCTTCATTTGTACTCACTCACTCAAGCAGTTTTGCAAGAGAGAGAAGAACTAGTGAGCTAGAAAGACGTTAGAAGCAGTTGTCTAGGTTTTACACTGCTCTAGTCAAGATCTATACTGAGGATGTTTTGCGGGGTTTTCTCCCTTGTGGTTTCTCAGAGGAAAATCTTTGTGTTCTTGTGTTCTTATGTTTTCTATTCATGTTTTTCTTTTAGTGATCTTCTAGTAATTTGTTTTAATATATCATTTAAGAAAATTGATAAAACTTAACCGTATGTCTGTTACATGTTGTGATGTGACATTTGGAGGATTCCTAAATGTGATCAAGCACTATGTTTACCACTCTATGTCTCCCAATTAGAGTATATCCTCCATCCTTTATGATGAAAATGCCTTGGGGGGTAAGTATGCATACCTTTCAAAACAACCCTTTGATCATTAGGTCCATGAAACTCTATCTCCATGGTCTGGTAGTTCGTAGAGAATTTTCCAATCGAATAGAGCCATTGAACTCCAAAAACCATGTTTCTATATGACACATTCACCACATAAAAATAATATTCCAAATTATAGTTCCCAAGGTTTACATTCAATTTGGGAATCCATTAAGTGCAAGCCATCCTATGATTACTTACTATTACCACCATAAATCCCTGAAACTCCTTGGTGGAAATTCCTTGTCTCATCACCCAATAAACATCAATAAAATTGTGGGTCACCCCACCATAAATAAAAAATCCAACTCTGTCACCTTGTATAACACCTCTCACTGTGAGAGTAAGAAACCCGAAAACTCCTGACAAGGTGGCAATAACACTCCCTTTGACATCATCTTGAAGCTACTCCTCCTTTGTTGTACATAGCACCTCCCCATATATATTCTCCTAATCATCCTTGTATTCCCCACTATTTGAATATACTTCTATGTATTGATCCTTCCCCTCCCCTGAACACCTATGACCTAGAACCCATGGCTCATGGAAACTAAAACACAACTTCTTTCTTCTCAATTCTCTCCTAGTGTCATTGTCCATCCATTCCTTTCTTGGTTAATCTCTCTTGAAAGGTTTTTTATCCTTTTCTTTATTGGGAAATGTTGGTTTGGGAGGAAACCTATTCTTCAGAACTAAATCCTGTCAGTTCCTGCAATATTGTGGGTTTATAGCCCTTAACCCATCCCCATAATGGTTCATCTATAGCCTCGATGAACAACATGACTAGATGGCTCTCCAATATGTTAGTCACCATGACAATGACCCTATGAAACTTTGATATGAAATCCTATGGAATAACTATCTACTTAAGTTTGACTAGTTCTCTGAAGTGAATCTCGGGGTTCTTCTTGTCAAAGTGTTCGATGAGCCTTTGTGTGAAGTCTGTGTATGATGTAATATTTTTATGTCCCAATGTCACCAACATGTGATACCACCACACATGGGATTCCCCATCCAAGTTTAACGTAGCAATTTTTATTGCATATGCCTCCACCATTGGGTTGAGTTAGAAGTAGGTGTCCAATTTTTGTACCCAAATCCTTGCTGTGCAACTATGTGTCCCATTAAAGTTGGGAATGGTCAGCTTTCCCACTATACTATGTAACTCAATTCTAATTGAATACCCTGTTGAACCCTCAAGGCCTATTCCTTCTCTTCATATTATAAAAATATGTGACGTACATACCAGAGTGAAAATGTTAGTGCCTTGTACTCTTGTAGATATGCCCCAAATGGCTCATTATGCTCTTCTTGTACTACCTGTCCCACAATTAGGCTATCCAAAAACTATGGCATGGTGGGACTGGATGACCTTCTAGGTAATAGGCGGTGCCTTTGCATGGTAGTGTGCACATGACTCCCATTACCTCTAGTGGATCCCCCATTTGTTGCTATGGTTGCTTTGGTTTTTACCTAGTTGGTCTGCTAACCGGTGTTTATTGCATTCAACACTTCCTTTTGTCCTTTAGCCAAATCATTCAAAGCACTAATGGAGCATTGAATGCTATTTTATCATCATCCTCCATGGTTCTTTTTCATTTTCCATCTCTAGTTGAGTCTTTATTTCTTCCCTATCTATATTTCGATCCTCTTGGTCTACATTCTATTCTTCTCCTTCTTCATTCGTTCCTCTTCTTCTTTTGTATGTGAAAAATGTTGTATCCCCCAGATTCATCTACTACTTATAATTGCATGTTCATGCCAATCTCCCACAACTGGCGAGGAACATGCTCTGATACCACTATAATATATTGGTGGAATCCGATGTTGTGTTGGTTTTTTTTGTAGTATTTGGTATTTGTTTAAGGGGTTAGCATGCAAATTTTACAAATAGCAGGTTTGGATGGAGAACAATAATGTTGCATGACCTATATATAAACAAGATAATCATATCTACAATGTAATCAAGCTTAGAAACCATGCCTGGACATACCATATTAATTTATGTGATTTTTTTTTACATTAAAAAGATAACATGCACTTCATGCATAATATTTGGATTTGAAGATGGTAATCAGTGAAATAATAAACATCCAACAAGTGCACGAAATATCCACACGTCTAGATATGAACTCTGTTAAATAATAATGCCTCCATAAAGACTAGCACGAATCCAAAGGAGACAAATTGATGCCAAATATGATCCGCCTTAGTGAATTAGTTGGATACTACTATTCCGGGTATATCAGAACAATGCACCCCTAGTGATGCAGTCAATAATAATGCACCCTTAGTGATATTGATAAAATAATGCGCCCTCTATGATAAGCGATTCTCCCTTAATGTATGGATAGCTGAGACGCACTTAGTGATATAGATAGTCAAGGCACCTCCAAATGATAACCAAGCAATACGCCCTTAAAAATAGCCAAACAATGCACCCTCGTGCACCCTCCATGAATTCCTTATGTTGCTATAGATACCCTCGAATCTATGAAAATAATAATAAATCTTCCGTCATTTTGAAGCACGGTGATAGATTTGGATGACCTATCCTCTGAATGGGCTAGAATGGATAGATTTCTCCATCAAACCCAATATTGGTCAAGGTAATTCACCCTCAACATCTAAGGAGCACAGAGAGCTTTCAAACCAATTCTCAAAAGTGAATAATTATAATAGATTCCCAGCTAATTAACTTTTTCTTCTTTTATTACTTTTTTTGGCCTTTGCATGTCACGTGCAACTTTAATTACGCATGCATGCAACTTTAATTATGCATACATGCAACTTTATTATGCATCGCATGTCACGCATGTCACTTGATACTCCTTAAGTGGCCCCTTTTATCCACTAATGAATTAATATCACTTCTAACAGTGTGCTTTTATCCCGTGTGGCATCATTCATTAGTTAATTCCCCTGTTTATCATTACTCACTCGAACCTATGGGAATTGAATAGGTTAGTGGGTTGGTTTTTGACGCTTAAGAATAAGAGTACATTATAGTTGGCTCGAGGTAGAAACCATGCTCTTGTAATATTCTTTGGCAATTTTTTCCTCCAAAATTACCCTAGGCATGTGTATGCGTGGGATTCTGCGGCTGGATCCTCCCCTAGTTTTCTTTCCTTTCATCATCATACATCGCCCAAGCCAGATAATTCCTTGACACTCAAGAGCCAAAGGATTTTGGAAACAAGGAATAATGGAGGAATTGACTCTAAGTCTTTGGCTTGTCACATTCCTTTTACTGTTAACAAAAAAACACCATATCTTAGCAAAATCAAAGGGAGATAGGGGAAGGTTACCTTCTTGCAGGGAATGAATAGCATAATATCAGTCATGAGAGAACTCTAATGATTTGAGGGATCTTCCATGATCATTAACCACATATCCCCATTGCACAATACCATTATTCCTGTAGGTTTCAAGGCCAAAGCCATCATGTCAATTTCCCACAATGGAATGTCCCGTCTTCTCCATGAGGCAGCCCTGATTGACACTACAAACCTTCATCATGCCAGATTATTTAACTGCATTCTTGCATGTGCAATATGACCCACTTCCTAGTCGTCTTCCCGGTGCATGCTTCCACATATTCCCCTAATCATGCCAAGCATTTGGTGTGCATGTGAGAGCTATCATGGCACCGAAGAGGTCCCCTTGAAGCCATTATGCACTCGTCATAGGGAGTGGAGATATTACTTAGCCAAGTGGAGGCATTCATCTTCGGTTGGGATGATTCTATATCTTGGAAGTTGGAGTTAAGGTCTTTGTTTGCTAGGGACACCCCTTCATTTCCTAACATGTCAACCACTTTGTTGGATTCCTAGTGGATGCAGAAATGAATGATATAATTGGTTTGAGGAAGATCATCATTGATCCGTTCTATCTTGAAAGCAATATCCAACTGTCAGAGAGCTTTCTTGGAGAAGTTCCATTTCGGATTCTTTGAAGGAGATGTATCATTTTTTTGTGAATTGCCTTCGACCACGAGTTTGGAGAAGTTTTCCTAAATAACATTATGAAGACTAAAATATACAGCATGTATCTCTTTGACATTATTTCTTTCCTTTCTTACGGCCCCAACATATATGTGAATAAAAGCATCCCGAGAATTGTGGAAAACTCTGCTGAACCTTGTTGGTCCTGGGTTTCCCTTTGAAGCGTTGTCAAAATTTAGTTTAAGGAAACCATCTTGAGGGGCGGGGGGGTGCGACCAATGAGTAGGATTCCAAATATGTGTCTTATGCATGACATGAATTGGAATTTACGCTGAATATTTGATCCAAAAGCTTGCATAATCCTTTGTTCCCTCTCGGAGCATTGTTAGTCTTCATTTTCCCAATGATTAGTGAGGATGATTTCTCGAATGTTGGATTGAATTTTGTGTCTCACCTGATCAAGATTATGAGCATCATCTTTGAAAATTATTCGATTCCTTTCCTTCCATGTTTCCCTAAGTGTGAAACCATAGAGAATTTTTCATGTCCCATTGAGAATGGGGTTAGTGAATGGCATTTCCCTCCAATAAGAAGCGATGTATCAGTTACTACCCCCATTTATGTCCAGTTGTTTAAAGATGGTGGTTCCATAGTCCCATATGGAATAGGTGAAGTGACAACTATCCAATAGATGTCCCATGGTTTCAGAATTTTCACAGCATAGGTAACACCTAGAGGGACCCTCAATGCCTCACCAAATGATACGATCCTAGGCGAGTTCCTTTCCTCTGGCTACCAAAAAGAAAAATGTGGAAACTTTGGGTCATAAGTCTTTCTTCCAGATTTATTTCCATATATTTTCACCCTGTTGATTTTCAGCGTTGGATAGAATAGAGTATGCTTCCATGACCAAGAAAATGCCTCTTTCTTTGTGTCCCCATCGGAGCTTGTTTGGGACCTGATGGATTCTTATTTTATTGTATTGGAGTTCTTACCATAGTTCATACCAATTGACTCAGTTCTAGGAGACTTGACCATCTTTCCTTAGGGATCCATTGATGCCAAACCATTGATTGAGCATTGTTGGTCCAATAATGGAAGACATGAATTTCATCAACATTGTGAACATGATATACAAGTATCTGACTGCGAAGTAACTCATATATATTTCTGCTCTACTTCCATGCATCCTTTGAGAATGACACTGAGCGACCATCTCTAATTTCCTAGAAGTTATTGTCTTGGATTAATTTTCTATTTTTCCAGGTAGTGTTCCAATTGAGAAAGCCCCTACTAGATTCTTCCATTCTAATTAGCTCTTGTTATTTCATGCGGGGAGCATATTTAATTTGCAAAACCTTACTCCAAATATATATGTGTTTATGAATCCACCTACAGCATGTTTTCACAACCAAGGCTTGTCATTCAATTTCCAGATCTTGAATTACAAGACCACCAAGTCTTTTTTTTATAGACGGTTGACCAGGCTACCAATTCCTACTATCAATCGATTTGGTATCCTCCCATAATAAGGAGCATTGAAGGTTTCTAACTGCTCTTGTTATGTTTTTTGGGGCATTCCATGACTAAGAAGAGATAGATCGACATGCTATGCAAGATATATTTGAGAAGGACAAGCCTTTCTGGCATATTTAGGGATCTAAAAGTCTATATAGAGATATCTTTGTCAATATTGGATAAAAATGCGTCCCATGATTTATTTCAATGGGCACTAGCTATTAAAGGAACCCCAAGATAGTTGGAAGGGAGCTTTGCTAAAAGTTAAAAATCCAAGATAAATGTAATTGAAAAGTTAAGGGAGTATTGCAGAAAAATATTTTTGACTCACCATGGTTGATGGAAGTTCCCAAAGCATCCATGAATCCTTTTAGAATTCTCTGGATAGCCTTCACATCCTTGACAGAGGGGATTCCCGTAATCATTGTATCATATGTGAACTGTAGGTGCAAATAAATCAAGTTGTCCTCACTATCTTTTATTCCTTTGAGTCTAACTGCTTCTATCCCTACTTTGATTTCCTCGCTGAAGCCATCTACCATCGGGATTAAGAGAAAAGGTCAGAGTGGATCTCCCTACCTAATACCTCTTGATGGGGTGAAAGTTTCAGAGGGAGATACATTGGAAAGGATTGAGAAAAAGGAATATGAGGTAAGGGAAAATATTTAGTTTATCCATTTTTCAAAGAATCCAAAGTCCCTTAGCACACGATAAATATATCACCAATTGATTTTATTGAAGGCCTTAGACATGTCCAACTTGATCATTATGCCTTCCTACACATTGAATTTTAAAGTGTGAATGGTATCATGAGCTAAGAAGATTCCATTCATAATTTAACGACGCTTCACATATCCAAATTGTTCTTTAGATATAAGGGTAGGAAAGAGAGGATTCAGTCGGTTGGAAATGACTTCCGTGATGATTTTATATATTACATTGCATAAAGAAATGGGGTGAAATTTACTTGGAACATTGGTTTTTTCTTCTTTGGGAGTGAGGGTGAGAAATGTGGAGCTTAACATAGGTAAAACATCAAGTATATGTTGTGATTCCTCTACCACCTCCCATACCTCATGCTTGATGAGTGATCAACATGAATGATAGAAGTCCATTGTAAAACCATTAGGGTATGGAGACTTGCCCAAGGGAATTTCCGTGACCTCTTTCTCCACCTCTTCTAAAGTAATGGGTCAAAGAAGACTTTTGTTTGTTCTAATGACTCTAGATGAGGGGTATTTATTGTGATCTTGTTGATGGATTCCTCCTGTATCCTCTGGGGCTCCTCTAGTAGTTTACGGTAGAAACTAATCAATTCAGTTTCTATATCTCCATGATTTTTCAAATTTCTCCCTTGATCATTCTGCAGGGAGATGATGTGATTATGGTTCCTACGTTACATAATTGAGTTGTGAAAGAATTTGGATTTTGTGTCCCCATCCTTGAGCCATTTTATATGAGATTTTGATCTCCATAAGGTCTCTTCCTTCTTGTTTCATTGATCCAAATGAGCTTGTAGAGCTTTCTCTTCCTCAATGGTGGGTTCACTAGTTCGTCCTTCTAGAATGATCTTTTTCTCTAGTTTCTCTTCCAGGGAAAATTTTAAGGGAGACATTTGGCCATTTGGCTATTTTTGGGGTTTTTTTCAAAAAATAAATTTGCTATTTAGTCATTTTTAGTCTCTAATATCGCCTATATTTACATCAAATATGTTTTTTTTTCTCATAGTATTCACCAAAATTCACAAGCTCCAGTAGTAAATTGTATGTTTCATATTTAATATTACTACCTATCTATATATATGTTTTTTTCAATCCAAAATAATCGCCTAGAATATTATACTTAAGTGTACTATCATAATCCTTAAAAATACCCTGTCAATCTCTTCTTGCTTCTTTAACACTTGTTTGGCATCAAAAATGTTTCCAAAGACTTCTTTATTCCATGTTTTGATCTTGAGTTTGAGGCCTTTAAGTCATTACTAGAATGGGTACATATTGGAACCCTGAGTGGGTCCTACCTCTACCCACCAACTGATCATATTCCCCTAAAATTCAGAGTGCTTTAGCTAGAAATTTTCAAACCGGGAGGGTCTATTGCTTCTTCCATCATCCATACTTATTTTGATACAAATGGGCCAATGATCTAATCCTGCATAAGGAAGTAAGGAGCTTTCCATAAGGTACCCCCAAGTGACTAAGTTTTATGTCGGCAGGAATATATCTAGACATGAGGCAATTTGATTCAGATGCCCTCTTTTGTCGTTGCAGGTCTAGGTATCATTATAGGGTTTTGTCTCTACTAACTCTAAATCTTGCATGGTAGTTTTGAAGGCTAAACATGTTGGATCCATCGGTTTGACCCCTCCTTTTTTTCCAATAAGGAGGTGATCATGTTGAAGTCTCCTCCCATTAGACAAGGGAAATTTCGAGTTATCTATTTGACATCTCTCAAAAGTGGACGAACCAAAGTTTCTCATGTGTGGTTGAGGAACCGTAGACATTAATGATAAAGCTTGAGATGCTTAATTTTGGTTTAAGTTTTTAGACATATAATTTGGGTGGTTTTACACATATACTGATCTTTCATAGTTGTTGCCACATAAAATTGAAAAAGTACAAACACTCTTGAAATTGAAAAAGTAAAAACACTCTAAATTAAAAAGTTCATTTGAACTATTTGCATAGAAAATTGGTAAATAGTGTAAAAAAATGAATATAGGATAATGAATTGGATTTCAACATGTACAAGTTTTATTAATAAAATATCAATATAGAAAATTGGTAAATAGTTAAAAAATATGAATATAGGATACTGAATTAGATTTCAACATGTACAAGTTTTATTAATAAAATGTTTGTTGAAGTGTTTTAAGTATATGTTGATATATATGCAAAATTTTAATGATAAGTTTTTTCTAAAATAATGGACATAAGGGACTAAAACATTACTCTTGCTATGTTTTTATATTTTAAAATAAATAAAATCAGTTAATTTTATTCAATATTATTTATTGGTGTGTTATATAATTTGGTTTGTTTTAAAGATGAAGGTAATTATTTTCTTTTTCCTCTTAGTGATAGTGAGTGTGAGATTTTTTTGACCTATGCTCTATTTTCATGTTATGGTATTTATTTTCTTATTTTATGTTGATTAATATTTTATATCAAAAATGAAATTATTTTTTATTGCTAAAAAAGATACAAATCTAATTATGTATCTTTAGTTGGTAAACTAAAGATATGTGTTTTAGTTGGTAAACTATTCTCCTTATTATGTGTTTTAGTTGGTAAACTATTCTCCTTATTACAATATGCCTAATCACATTTCATTCAATTTCAACCATATATTGATTTACTCTAAAATTAAGTAGGGAAGTTTCATCCAAGTTCATTTTATGATAACAATGAGACTATTTTCCCATTCCTAATTGCACTTCCAAATCTTGTTCTATATTCCTTAAATTAAAATTAATTAGCTGCATTTCGTTTCATTTAATTCAACACATTTATCCAATATTCATCTATATTTATGTCTTTTATATTGATTGATTTATGTTAGATTAGATAAATATCATAAAACATCTTACCATACATTTAATAATTAGGAAAATTAGGTTATAATTAGATTTTTTTTATTTCAACCAAAAAATAAATAATTTAGAGAATTAGGTTATAATTAGAGAGTTTTTTTTTTCAACGAAAAAAAGGTTTAATTGGACCCTTTAATAAGGTAAGCATGTTTAATCCTGTGATGAGGGTTATTGTGCCACATCAAAGCGACCACTCTTTTAATTAAAAATAATAATCTCTTCCTCATTTGACCCTCCAAATCAATAAATTAATAAAATTAAATGAAAATATTTTTTCACACACATTTTCATTCATTAAAAAATGATTGTATAACCTAGTCCCATTATCATTATAAATTATGTGGAAAATGGTGCATATCTCGAACCTCAAAGCTTGTTTGAAGCTCTTTCTTATAACATCCATATCATATCATAAGCACATGTGTTCCTATCATCACCTTTTTTTTTTGGCAAAGTGGTGGAACCCCCCTGACTAGCAGGGTTTCCATTGGCTAAGTAACCATGAACCAGGGGCATCTAAGTCGTCAAAATCACCCGGGTATCGCACCCGGCCTGGACCGCACCAACCCTTAACATGTTTGGATTTTTTGGTATCCGACAGGATTAGAACCGACGACCTTTCAGCTTAGGAGGCATCTTAACCATACCCCGCCACCAACTGTTCTACATGTCGTGGATTTGTTCCTATCATCACGCTTAATGATCAATACAATTACAAATAAGGTTCTAATTGATCAATAAATATGACATTAATATAATAATAAAAAAATGTAATATCACAATATCTAAGGCTTAATATTAATTTATGGACACCATTTTAAGGTTTTGCACAGTAGAAACGTGTCTTTTTATCCATCCAATGATCCATGAGCAAAAGTGGAAGTTTAAGCACTCATAAGTACTTTTTAATTTTCTCATATATGTTTTATAGTGATAATAAGTGATGATGATGATTACAATCCATTGAAACCACTTCCTTTGGTGCATCCAAACTTAAAAAAATCAACATAAAAATTAATTCATTTGTTTTAACATATCATTTGTATGATTAAAGAGATTGGAAACTTTTTGATGGAAACTTTTATTTTCATTAATCATCAAATTAAGAACAACAATAAGAGTGTTATGAATGTTTTTAAAATGAGAGCATTACTTTGTGTAGGTTGAGCATTCCAAGAGAGGTTTTTCATCTTCCACTTTCTTAGTATCCAAGAAATTATATATTCTTTACTTCCCTTATTCATGTGGTGTTTAGGTCTTTTCTGACATCCACTTTCACTATGTAATTTAGAAATTTAGGGTTGTTTGTACTTATTTAAGAAATATTATTTTTCTTCTTTAAAATGTCCTTGACTATATAATAAAAAGTGTTGGTTGTGGAGTCTGATATTCCTGATTCAGATATGTTATTGTTCATCCATGTTTGTACCCCAATTTTAATGTACACTAGTCCGAGTAGGGGGATGTGGGGGCCATCGGGACCTTGAGAAAGGGTGTTTGAGGGCTTCACGCACGAAATAATTTTTTGGGGATGTTTGTTGGCCAATAGTTTAAGGGCCCATGGTATTGGGTGGCCCGTGTTATTTTTCCATGGTGATTCCCGTATAAAAGGAAAGCATTCTAATACATTTGTGTATTGTATTGTAGCATTGTAAAAATGATCTATGTGATTGTGTGAGAGAGACTGTCAGAGAGTGAAGAGGAAGTGCAGTAGGTGTGCTGCAAGTTGTATCCCTTCATTATAATGGATGGAATAATAATAAAGGACTTAATTCTGTGTGGACGTAGCCCATCTTGGGTGAACCACATTATATTGGTGTCTCTCTTGTAATGTATTTAAGATTTGCATCTTGTTTATTGTTATTGATTTGCGATCCTGTTTTTTTCTAACAATTGGTATCAGAGCCAAAAGGTCTGTTTGGTTGGTAAACTCATAGGAAAGAAGGGTTCCTGGTTCGACTGGGAGCAATGGCAGAGGAAGGAAAGTTTAGGGTCGATACTTTTAACGGGAAAACTACCAGTAATGGAAGATGCAAATGGAGGACTATCTATACTGGAAGGATATGTTCCTACCATTGGGAGAAAAATCAAAACAAACGATGACTATGAAGGACGAAGAATGGGATGTTCTTGATAGAAAGGCACAGGGAACAATACGGTTGTGCCTGGCTTCATCGGTGGATTTCAATATTTCAAAAGAAAAGACAATGGAGGGTGATGAGCGCATTGGCTAGGCTCTATGAAAAACTCTCGGCTTCCAACAAGGTATTTCAAATGAAGCATTTATTTAATATGAACATGTCAAAAGGTGGATCTATTGCTGACCATTTAAATGAATTTAATACAGTTACAAATAAGCTAAGTTCTATAGGAGTGAACTTTGATGATGAAGTTAGGGCTCTTCTAATATTGTGTTCATTGCCGGAAAGATGAAATGGCTTGGTCATGGTTGTAAGTAACTTTGTCTCAAGTTCAAACACTCTTAAATTTGATGATGTTGTTGGTGTTATTCTTAGCGAGGAAATGCAAAGAAAAAGCACATGTGAGACATCAGGTAATGTGTTGCCATGGAGAGAGGGGGAGAAAAAGGAAGAGAGTAAAGATCCCAGGTGATCACAAAAATTATAGAAAGGGAAAATCCATGTACATAATTGGAAAGTTAGAGTGTTGAAACTATGGTAAGATATGACATTTGAAGAAAGACCGCAAAGCTCCAAAGAATAAAGGAGATGGGAAGCAAGAGACTACTCAAGAAGCTAATGTAGCAGGTGATGTGTTACAATATGCTTTGATTCTTGCACTAGATAATACTAGTGATACAGGGTAATAGACTCTGGGATTCATTTCATGCTACACCCCATAGGAAATTCTTTCATGATTATGTTCTAGGTGATTTTGGACATGTTTTATTAGGGGATGATGAACCATATAAAATTGTCGGAATGGGTAAGGTATGAATTAAGTTAAATAATGGAAATAAATGGATGCTAAAATATGTAAGGCGTATACTTGCTGTGAAAAAAAATCTGATCTCAACAGGGTGGTTGGGAGATAGAGACTTTTTGTCTACGTTTGGAAAAACATGGTGGAATGTTACTAAAGGAGCACTGGTAATCGAAAAAGGATATAGGATAGGTACATTGTATTTATGTAATCATAACACTGGTGTTTCTATCTCTTTAGTTTCCACATAAACATGTACAACATTGTGGCTTGACCACATGAGTGAGAAGGGGATGCAGATTCTCCACTCAAGGAAATTGCTTCCATATTTGAAGCAGGTCAGTTTGGAATTCTATGAGAACCGTGTTTAAGGAAAACATAAAAGATTTAGATTTCTCGGGGTTGAGAAACATACGAAGAGTGAAAAGTTAGATATTGTGCATACATATGTATGGGGAATAGCTCAGGTACAATCTCTTAGCGGCTCTCGTTATTATGTTACTTACATTGATGATGCAACACGAAAAAATTGGGCTTATTGCATTAGAAATAAATATGATGTGTTTGCTACTTTGAAGAAGTGGAAAGCTTTGGATGAGAATGAGGCATGGAAAATATTGAAGTGTCTCAGATATGATAATGAAGGTGAATACTGCAACAAGGAGTTTGATAGTTACTGTTCATACGATGGGATTCGTGGAGAGAAGACAGTCCTAGGAACACCACAAGAAAATGGTGTGTCAGAAAGGATGAATAGGACGATCATGGAGCATGCAAGGTGTATGAGATTTCCTGCAGGGTTTCCCTTACATTTTTGGGTTGATGTTGTAGATACTACCGTTTATTTACTAAAAATAGGGCCTTCAAGTGCTTTGGATGGTGGTATTCCAGAGGAGGAATGGCCATGTAAAAAGGTAAACTACTCATTTCTGAGAAATTTTGGATTTGAAGCATTTGTCCATATTGATAAATAAATTAGAACAAAGCTTGAGGCTAAATCCAAGAAATACACCTTTATTGGATATGGGGTTGATGATTTTCGCTTATGGGATTATAAAAATAACAAAATCATTAGGAGTGGAGATGTGGTATTCAATGAAAAGGTTAGTATAAAGAACAATTGCAAGGAAAGAAAGAGGAAAAGGAAAACACATAGTACACAATGCTTGATGAAATAAAAGAAAATGAAGTTCCAAATGTACTGTAAAATCAAGAACAACAACAGGCAACTCAAACTCCTACAAATGTAAGAAGATCATCTACCAGATTAAGTAGACCCATGGACAATTCTCTCCTTCACTGTAGTATTTATTGATGACTAGTTCTAGTGAACCAGAATGTTATGAAGAAGCAATGCAGGTGGAAACTAGAAAGAAGTGGGATCAAGGCATGAATGAGGAGATGGAATCACTGATAAGAAAATAGACTTGGTATTTTTGGTTGAGTTTCTTGCAGATAAAAGATCATTGGAGAATTAATGGGTTTACAACTTGAAGGAAGAAGGAGGCAAGAAGCAATACAAGTCTAGACTTGTTGTAAAGGGGTTTGCACAAAAGAAAGGTATAGTATTTGATGACATATTTTCTTCTGTTGTTAAAATGAATTCAATTAGGACTATTTTAAGTCTAGTGGTGGTAGAATATTTTCATCTTGAACAGTTAGATGTAAAAATGACCTTTCTCAATGGGAATTCAGAGTAAGAGATTTATATGCAGCAACCACAAGGGTATGAGGCCAAATGGAAGGAGAATTTGGTTTGCAGGTTGAAGAAGAGATTGTATGGCCTGAAACAAGATCCAAGACAGTGGTATTTGAAATTTGATAAAATTATGATAGAATAGGGTTATAGTCACTACAACAAAAATTGGATTTAGCATCGAATTTAGTGCCAGATTTTAGTGTAATTTTTTCCCGATTGTGGTGAACAATTTGGTGCTAAACCTGACGCTATTGTACATTTTCATAAAACATCGTCTATTGCATCTTTTTTCCCTTCCTTTTTGACATCCATTTTTGTGTCCATTTTTGCGCCCAATTTTTTGCATCTTTTGTTACGCCTTTATTTCCGCCCAATTTTGCAACTTCTATTGCATCTTTTTTTTGCGTCCTTTGTTACATCCTTGTTTGCACCCAGTTTCACACTCAGTTTTTCATCCAATGTTGCATCTTATTTTGCTCCTAGTTTTTCATCAAGTCTTGCACCCAATTTTGCACCATGTTTTGCATAAAATTATGTGTCCAATTCTGCATCTAGGTTTTCATCCAATTTTCGGCTCAATGTTGCGTCTAGTTTTGCATCCAATTTTACTTATAATCTCGCATCCCCATTTGCATCTAATTTTGTATCTTGTGTTACATATTTTTTGTATCCATGTTTTTGCCTAATGTTTCATCTCATTTTATGTCGTATTTTGCATCTAGGTTTGCACCTAGTGTTGCATCCCGGTTGATGTCTTTTTTTGCATCTATGTTTGAGCCCAATGTTGCACCCAGTGTTGCACCTACTGTTGTGCCTAGTTTTGCGCCCATGTTTGTATCTAATATTACATCTAGTTTTGTGTCCAATGTTGCATCCCATCTTGCATTTAATATTACGTCTATTTTTACATCCAATGTTTTGTCCCATCTTGCATCCAATATTGTGTCTCATTTTAAGTTGTTGTTTGCGCCAAGTGTTCCTTCCATTTTTACACCTAGTGTTACGCCTAGTTTTATGTCCATAGATACACCATATTTTGTGCTCAATTTAATGTCCAATTTTACGTCTAGTTAGGAGTCCAGTTTTACATCTACTGTTGTGCCTAGTTTTGGACCTAGTATTGCATCTAGTTTTGTCATTAATTGTGTCTAGTGTTGAGTCTCTTTTTGCATCCAATTTTGCATTTAGTGTGACATCCATTTTTGTGTCCATATTTGCATCTAACATAAGGTTGAATTTTGCATCCACTTTTGTGTTTGGTGTGACATCCACTTTTACATCTTGTTTTGCATTTAGTGTTGTGTCTAATATTGCATCCATCTTGCACTACTACATTTTTTACCTTTAGAAATACATTCTAATATCATTAGGGCATGGAGGAATCGAACCACCAACCTCCTGCTTGTAAAGTAGGCGCTCTTCCATTGAGCTAGCACCCTTTAAGAATCGGGAAGAGGAGCAATATTAACACATAGATTTCATCATTTTTAATTCTAATAAAAGACAATAAGATCCAAAGACATTCATGCTTAAAATCCAATTTATTTTTTCAAACACACTAATAAGCACAAAAATCTACCGTGCTCAGGCAACAAAATATCCTAAACAATTACACAATCCATTAAAGTGGTCCGCAAAAGAGTCTTTGAGAACAACATAATGTATTGATGCATACCTAATAACCTAAACTTGATATGGAAAAAGAATAAGGGATGTGTTTAAGAAATAGTTGTAGAATCCAATTGAGGATGTGTGTGTTGCTACATAAATGTTGCTATTCATTGATGAGGTGATTTTGTTCAGCAATGGGATGATAAGATAAGAACTCATGAATGGTTACTAAAAGAAGATGCTTACTATGTGCATCATATATGATATAATGAATATTTTAACAATTAACACCAACAAATTTGATTTATATCATGTGCATTATTTATAATCTAAAAATTAGTAAGATGTCAACAGGAAAAAGCATCATACAGTTTCCACAATTGATAAGGCCACAAGGAGGTAGATGAAGTTCAAGGGTTTCTCATCTACTAATGATTGTTCCATCAAGAGATTCTGAAGGGGCATTCCATCACTTCATGAACATAGCTTCATGAATCCTATGAATTTCGGGAGCAGGGGCGAAGAGGGGGGTGCCTCCATGCAACATAGCTTCAAGAATCCATTTAATAATAGATAACGAAGAGAATGTGAAATAAGAACTAACAAAAACAACACAAAAAGAAAAAGAGAATAATGGGATTCAGAGTAAAAATTAGTGAAGAGACATGGAGAAGGAATGAATAAATGAAACTTTACATAGAAAAGAACAAATGTTTGCTTGAACTATTCAAGATTTCAAAAAGCGTTTATCAACAAACAATCTCAAATTGAAATTTATCTCAGGCATGTTAATGAACAATTCACAAGTTCCATATTTGTGATGATGAAGACTAATTTGATTTATGGGGTTCTAAATACCAACAGTTTTAATAATGGACAATTCAATTTCTTTCCCATCGCAATTAGATGTGCCAATTTAAATTCAAAGATCATTGTATAAAATTGAACCTTAGAGAACGAAGGGAGGTGGGAGTTTTGGAGATAGTTCAATTTTTTCCACTTAATATTAAATAATACAACATTTGACTTTACATTTGGTGATCTCATGGGGTTTATATAGGGGAGGATTAATCTAGGTCAAAATGAGAGAATTTTATTGTGCAAGTTCATCGTCTTGCAAAACTGCAAGAATCTGAAATAGAAAAGTTGCGGGGATGAAAGGACACAAGAAGAAAACCTCCAAAATTGCAAGGTCGTAGACACAACAAAGTGGTAAACACAATTTTAGACCTATCATCCTAAGTTTCCAAAACCAATGTTCCATAAGTGAACCTAATTTTGAAAGAATTAGAAGAGCTAAAACAGAGCTGAAAAAATCAGTGTTCCACAACAATACAAAGGCCACAAGACCACATAGTGGAATATAGAAAAGAATCACCACGGTATTTGAATAAAGAATCAATAGGTCAAGGACTTTAAAAATCCAAGTTCTATGTGTTTTGAGATTCTAACTCAACAACAAAACCGTTGTGTGTGCATGTATGGATGTACGTAAGTGTATGAGTTAGGATAAAACTTAAAAGCATTGAAAGTAATGGTCTTCCATATTATAAGCGTCTCTTATACAAAAATTATTTGTATTAAGCCATGTGAATATGCATGTGTTCTTTATTCTATGCATGTAATCTAATTCTAGATCTATAGGAAAAGAGAGACAACAAACTATGCATAAAGAAAATGCATTTGAAAATGCAATATTAATCACACAAACCACAAGTAGAACAAACATGTATAAGTAAGCCATGAATCTGAAGACTGTAGTCACATGAAAATGTTAAATCACAAAAAGATGTTGTGTCATATCACTAGTGCTACATAAGCTAGTAGTTACACCATTAGGTTGCAATATTAAATATCTAGATATTGACCAAATAACAAGTTTCTTGATGAAAAATCTGATAAGTATGCCACCAAATACATTAGAATAAATCTACAATTATTCTTAGTTTTCTAATCCAATATAGTAGATGTCAGAATTCATACCAGGAATAGAAATTAGATCCGGACATCCCACCATGGATCTCAGCCATTGGATTTTTCTTTTCCCCTCCTTTCTTCCACTGTAAATACCTCGAACAACATACAAATTTGTATGATATCCTCTACCTTCTATCTCCAGCTTATCTATTTTCAGCATCCCTAAAATTCATAGAGTTAAATCAACTTCAATTCATGTTGTTAAATTTGAGGCAATTCATATGATACATCTTTCTCCAAAAAAATTTATAAACACTGGAAAAATAAATGAAGTAGTGAGCATAGAACCTGAATGGATGCAACAATACTTCTTCTAAAGCTGTAAAACTTTAATCAGGTTTGCCAAAGTTATCTAATTTCAACATAATATGCATTGTCAATATAGTGCCTCAAATCACGCCTTCCATAACAACAATTAATGTATCTTTGGCAATCTTGAAATAATATAGCTAATACTAATAACACTAAGACTCTTTGAGTCCCATCAACATAAATACAGAGCACCAGTAAAGGTCTTGGGTTCTCATGGATGAGACACATGTTTAAACCCCATGGAGGACATTTTTAGGCAATAAGGTCTACAAAATGTCATACTTTTTACCATGTTAACACAGAGTCAGGTTCATATCTCCCCATGCAAAATTTAGAAGAGTTTACAAATTATAAACATAATCCTTTCAGCTTATCACACATCAGCTTTAATGCACCATAATCTGAAATAAGAATATAGTTGATGTTCTTTAACACCATATGGTCTAAGATGTCATATATCATTGAATTTTTGAAATAACGTTGTTCACAATGAGCACATTGCTATAGTTAAACATTATTTGACACAAATAAAGTATTGACCTTTGGATTTTCTAAACCAACATAATTCCCCTTGTATTTTATTACATTCCTTGTGATGTTATATGACAAAACTAATCATTTGTTCTGGATAAATATTTTATGTAAGATAGCACAAAATAAGAAACCTGAAATCTATTATCATGCTATCCCAGACTTGATCCAGAAATTTCCAAAACAATATTTGGTTTGCATTATATCGAACCAACTAAATTGCAAAAGAATATGTAAATACAAAGATAAATAGATAGATATTGGCTCAACTGTTTGTTGCCAATATTGTTGGACGCTAGGCTAGCTCTGTTCCATCAGGTTCCCAACTCAGATACTTGTGGGAGGGGTGTATTAATCTAGGCTGATAGGTTTACTAGGGATGCCATCCATGAATATGGAGAAGCATCCGTCGGGTTTCAAGGTTTTCATTGAATAAAAATGATAGATAGATAGATAGATAAAGGTTGGGAGATATTCACCTGGTGAAACAGGGCCAGTAATTGCTGAGACAGGTTCAGCAGACCTGCCAAATATGTCTGTTATGAAACACTCACACTGTAAGAAACATCCAACATCCTCTAGACGCACTTTGTATGAGCATGAGTGTTGTAAAAGAAAGGGACCAAAAGTCTGTGCAACTCCAGAAAGATGATCGTAACTTGCCCATTAGAAGGAAACTCATGAACCCCAAACATGGGTAGACATGATAAGCAAACCAATAATCTAAATAGAAGTAACAGTAAAATATATACGACATACCATTGATATTTAACATCTTTTTTTTACTTCTCCCAAATGCTTTGTTGTGACTCACTCTTTGGGATGACCTCCACAACAGTCAATATTTCTCCTTCCGCTGCCTTCCCTGTAAGAACAAGCTTCTGCACTTTCGACAGCTCTAAAAAATTGACATCAATTTGTTAGATAACACAGTATCAAAACAGTCAAAACGAATTCTATTAAACATTATCATCAGTTGGAAATTTTAGGGACACGTATTCTTGGATAACCATCTGAGTAGTAAAAATGAAAAATATCAAAGTAAAATGTAGTTGTGCTATGCAAATAAAAGGCATGTTCTTTAACAAAGAATTCCCCATCTTAGTATAAATAATAATTGTTATCTAGGGGTCCAACATGCCACCTTAAGGCCCAACATGTTAATGACTAACAGGCTATCAGCCTAACAACTGACATCAGAAACAATGTAATAGCATTTGAATTGCCTCCTTTCCACCTAACCTTGAAAGTTAGAGGATTCAATGCAAACAGTCGATCCCATGTAGTGAAGGTTTATCCCATGTAGTGTTGTACTTCTTAAAATCAACAAGGTTCACTATTTTAACTTACCATTTAGTGCTCAAATAACTACACTAATTTTGTTTTAATGGAGTGGTACTAAGATTCACATAATCACTTGAGCATATATGGAAGCATTATAAAAGTTTACCCAACAAAAAAGAGGTCTATCACACAAAAAAGAGGTAAATTTCACTATATTTTCATCATTTTAATATTGTAGAGCAGAGAAAGAAAGGCATACCAATGACCAAATCATGGCAATAAATGCATGGAATTTATCTTAAAAGTAGGAAAAGTGTTGTTAGAAAACCATTAATACAACAAGTCTCAGACTACTATAGGAATTTGGACAACTAAAAAGGAAGGAAGCTTAATGTCAGAGTTACAAGTTGTTTGCAAGCCGTTTTCAAGCATTTTGCAGCAAACAAACTTTGAGGAGTAGGGTGGCTAGCGAAGCCCAATAATATTCGATTGTAGACATCCAAATAGTGTTGGAATTGTCCATTGGAAGTTTCCTTTGGGTCATTAGTTGAAAATGTATATATTGTAAGTGGATCCCTCCACATCTATTTAAGATTATATTGTAGTATAAAAATGAAAACTTATTCAACCTCTCACCAAAATATCTAAATACATCCAAGAGACCAAATATCTCTACAAACTAAAGATAAACTTAGGGAATATTTCTTAAATCTACCAAGAAGTACATATAACTCCATCATACCTACCATCTACAAAATCTATACCTACTACAGCTTCAAAATCAACCACTATCTATAGAATAGAGACAACACATTCACATCCTAGCTAGAATAGATCATACTGTAGTCATGGCCTGTTAGGAGAGGGTATGTACATTCACAAATAAGGTTTATCAACCCCAGAGGAATGATTCCCAAGTTAACAGTCCAAGAGTAGCCTGGAGAAATGAACACGGTCTACTTTAGCAACAACAAAATGGAATTATCATGCATTCTTCATGTGCTAACAAATGGAATTCAATTCAAAGGAAATTGTGAAATTATTAGTGAGTCCAATATGACTACAAGAATAATCCAGTTCAAATGATGGAGAAAAACCATTTCTTAGCTAGATGCAAGGTCCTTGATGGACTTCGAGTAATGTTGGTGGTAGCAATTGGAATGAAGACTGAGCCAAAGAAGTTGAATGGAACAATTTCCAACAGGTGGGGAGGATGAGGTTCAGTGAGAAACCACCAACAATCATCATAATAGATGAAGCAAAAACCTAAAAGAAGTGAAAAAACCATTAAGTTGAAATTTAATATAAGAATGTGAAGTTCTTATTAGGAATGTGGGTCTGCCTAAGTTTCGATAAGTCTCATTAGAAAGCTGGTAAAAGAGACTTTCATAAAATAACAAATTCTAATCTCTAGTGTTGTTAATTTTTCCCTTAAAGGTAATTGTAGGGAAATGTATGAGAGAGTTTGAATTAAATTTTAATGTCCTTGTTTCAAGTTGTGTGGTGAGAAAAAGAAACTGTAGTAATTATTTGTAAAATCACCTAAGTGTGAAAAGAAAAAATAATAATGCCTAGTGAATTGACACTATTTGGTTATACATATATTCATGTTGCGTCAAGTGGTAGATATAGGAAGAATGCTCTAGGGGGGCCTACCACATACATGAACATATAAATGCATTTGGTATGGCCCTGAAACACATATGGTACAAGGTGTAATAAAAGCTGGCAAATCCAAGCTATCAATAAAATCCTGATTGCAATTTATGGAGGGAAGATAAGAGCAACTCTCATGAATTAACTCAAGGTGCATTTCCAAGACTTCGGATGATCAGGAGAAAGTTACTGAGGACAATAACAACCATTGTTGTTCATAATATATACTTAATAGTTTGAGCATTCATGCATATAGACCTCATGATTCCTAACACATCATCTACACAACTATTCACTCGCAACAAATCCATTGAAGAAAAGATAGAAGACTACATTGCAATGAAATAGATATCATCAACAAATAGCATCATGAGGTCACTACTCCATTCATTCTCATCATCAGCAATAACATTGTACAAGGCTTTATATTATTTTAGTGCAAACAAGTTAATACAAGGTTAAAGGCTACAAAATGCAATATAAACTATCTATTTGGTAATACCCAAAATATACCATTACATTATGAATCCTTCTTTTCTAGGGAAAAATATCACATTTTATTACTATATAAAGCACAAAAATTATTTCTATGGGTGGCATAGCACAAAATACAAAATATAAATCTTACTTTGCTTTGTAAACCAAATCTTAAACTATCCACTGAACATAATGTCCCTTTTAGGAAAACAAATATAGTCTTCCTTTAAGATCTTTTAAAAAACTAAAACTATAAGATAAAAAAGCACAACTGGAAAATTTTGAAATAAAACTACAAAGGTCAGATCTAGAAACCTCTGGCATGCCCTCATTGAAATTTACAACGAGAAGTACCCCAAAGTGGATAAGTAATACCTCTTTGGATATAGCATCAACTCATTGGTTTAATTCTCTGTAATGTGGTAGATTTTGAAAGTATTGAAGATCTCAACTATCTCCTTAAGACATTATGAAGCCTTTACATTATATACTTGTAATCTCATACATTGGGTTCATGTTGGTTGTTGTCTAGTTGCCAATGTAGTAAAGGCAATATTCTAGTAAAAAATTTGTTTGATACTCAATATTGTGTAGTCTTTTGTCAACTCAAACCTAAAAACTTTGGATTTTTCTGGATTGTCTAGATCCTACCTCTTGTGGTCCCTATCTTTCTTTATTTTTTTAATTGCTTACTATGCACTAACTATACAAGTCTGTGCCTTTTCCTTGTTCGGTGTATCTATGTTAGATACTCATACTTGTTTCCACTTCACTATCTGCAAAATCATTTTTCCTTTATAGATCTTTGCATTTTTCAATGGTGTTTGGCCTAAAAGAGCATAATTATTACTACACCTTACACCCAAGTTGGAAAATGTGATGGCCTAAAAGAGCATAATTATATAATGTTGTATAAATGAAATTGAAAAGTGTTGAAGATGCGTATTGATTGAACACCTTTATGAAGGTGCGTGAATGTAGGGGCCAGTAGTAAAAGAAAGAGGGGATTCGCAGTAGTGGTGAACAAGGCAAGAGAACAACATCAAGACATTGCAACTGTAGTAAAGTTGCTAGGCACACATTTAAACACATATAAGCACAATGCCTTAATGAATATGTCACCCTTAGTCTTAGACAGAGTTTTCATTTGGAAGATATCAAAACAACAATAAATAATCTTGTTTTCACAATAAACAGTCATAAAAAGAGGTCTCTCACAACAATCCAAGGCTTGGGAATAGTCACAAAAGAAATCCCCTGTAGCAACTAGCATTATAATCTGGGCAGATTTCCAATAGGTAAGGATGTTGCAGACCTATATCTTTCAGTGTTCCATGTAGCAACTTCAACATCAATTGGAGACCAAATGATAACCTTAAATGAATTTAGGTTACGGCAATAAAAAACAATAATTTGAAGACTAAAAAGGATTGCAGCTGTGGCATAAACATGTTTACCCTTGGATGAGTATGATGGTGCTATCATGGAGTAGATTGGGACTGAATTTGTCACTTTATCCTTGTGTTTGCCTCTGTTGTCTCAATGAAGACAATCTTGGGGATTTTTATATGGTTGTTTAAATGTACAAGGATGAGGTTGAAGAAGCTGTTAGGTTGATGGCATACCTAGGCACAATTCTTGGTGGTCTTGTGCATATAAGAAATAGTGAGGAGACTTATATCGAATTTTGGAAAGCATTATACCCATATCATGGAGGTGATTTCCTGTAGCAGGGAGTCATTAGTAGCCATGAAAGGGGCTGATTTGGATTTTGAGGCCTTAATGTAGCTTGTATTATGGAAGGTGTCACTGTTTCAACACACTTTTGTTAAGTATTTCTAATAATGATGCACTCTAAGAAAGTTCTAGGTATCAAAAAACATTAGATTGGCATCTTTTCATATCTGGGTAGACATCTGGGTTGAAGCAACAAACAATATCCAAATTTGGGCATATTTCGATGCAACATTGATTGAGTCTCAACATCATATGAAGCATTTTGTTATTGCACATCCTAAAGACCTGTAAAAGCACAAATAACACCACATTTTTTCAAATTTGGGCATGATTTCAGACTGTTCATATAGCATGTAAACAAGAAGTGAATTTTAAATTATGGGCATAACTGTGTGTAGAACAGTAGTAAAAAGAATTTATTTCCAAATTGTTTGTAGTAGTATATTGGACATCCATCTCTAAGAGTCTTTACATGCTTAAGCCATCTTCTTGTGAGATGGATCCATGCCCCTTTGTAGTATGGGACCCAAACATCCTTGGCATGTTTTCTCACTATTTTGGTGCCAATCTCATGAGACCCTCCCAAAAAAGCATAAATCAACTTTAAAAACCGTAACTGATACCTATAGAATAGCCACCACGTCAAGAAAAATACACATTATTTGGCACTAGGCATATTTTGGCATTTGGCCATCATGCTCCATCATCAGTCACTATGTGAAAAGGTTGCAATTGTGTCTTCTATGATGAGGACCATGCTGCATTCAATAGTCACAATTGAGTCAGGTCCAAGGCACATCAAAGAGTCATGGATGAGTGAGGTGCATTGAGGAGTTCAGCATTGTCAATAGTGCATTGCGATAAACAGTGTGAGGAGAATTTCCAACATTTGGTCATCTTAGAATTGTTAGTAGTAGGGTGAGAATTCGTGAGCAGCTGCTAGCATTTGTCATTTTCTCAAACCAACATTTTCCAGGCATGCTTATCCACTAAATTTTGTTGTGTGATTTCCTAAAATGTTGTAAGTTCTTCTGTGTGGTTTCCAAAATTCTGCAGCATGATTTTACAATTTTAGCTACCTATGAGGTCTGTTAAATCCTAATAGTAATAGCTTATCACATGACATGTTCAATGCTTTTTTTCTGAGACTTCAGTTATAAAAAAAAATGGATGAGTTTTGTTACATGTAACTCGTTGAACAACTTAATATACTGAGGTAGTAAAGTCTAATATACTGTAGTATAGAGTCTAGACTACATAGCAAATCCAGCAAACAGTAAGATGCAGAGCTGCCCCAGATTGACCTCCATTTTTATTGAAAAATAAATAAATACTAAAATCTCAGAGATTGCTAGGAGGAAAAACAATTCACAATTGGCCTACATTTTGATTGAAATAAACCCTAGAGTCTAGGCATTTCTAGGATATGGAACATTCCAGGATTTTCAAGTTAGATTTTCAAGTTGTTGTGGTTACAATTACTATTTCTTTAGTTGCATTAATTTCTAAAACTACAACTCCTCTTTCGCTGCTCATCTTAAGTATCTAATGTTCTGGGGAATATTTTTGCACTACCTTAGAGAATTGCGAAATGGGACAACCATTACACATTGGATGTCTGAATTGGAGAGTTGATAATATCTTGCACTTCATAATTCTACTTACTTCTATGCTAACCATCTTTGAAATTTCAAATTGTTGATGCACTGATTGCAAAATTTTCATTCAGATGACTCAATAAGGGTGAACTGATGACAAAAATGTCATACACTGTCTAGGTGATCTCATATCTCTTTTAGGAGATCCTCTCTTCAAGGAAGACACTAGGAAAAAATCATTATTTTGAGGAAGAATAACAACTCTTGAGAAATGCTCCCTTGGCAAAGTCATTCAATCTTATTTTAAAGGAGTTGGTTATCTTGAAGATTGTTCCAAGAAGGATGAAGCACATTTCAAGGGGATATTTACACAAGAGGATCAGGACAATTGGCCTTCAAACCCTTGTCATGCATTATTTTATTACTTTTGAGGAGCACCCTCCTAGAAGAAATCTGTTATGCATGTAATTTATTGTTGTTTCTAGAAGAAAAAAGTGGATCTAGGATTCCTTTATTGGTATTTTATTGTAAGAGCTTGAGCTATAGACTATTTAACGAGAAGCTTCATCACTTTTGGGGGATGGTTGAATTGGTGAGAGAAATCCTCTCTTGAGCCTAATTGAATATCTTTTGAAGGTGAAAGTGATAATCTAAA